>JAPMOB010249734.1:0-34943 GCA_029875015.1 Lepomis gibbosus
CAGCAGAACATGGTGCAAATACAGGTTTTAAAACTTGAATGTCCTGTATATTTAAGGTTTCTTTATCACCTGGTTACATACAAATGTGGCTTTTAAAAAAACGTCACCACAAGGTTTACCAAAATCATAAGAGTCATGAATATCTGTACAAAATCCATCCAGTAGATGTTGATACACAGCGTTTCACTGGATACATGAAGTGGATAAGTGACCTATCGACGTAATATGAAATGTCAGGGGGATCACCAAAATCACCATGGATATCTTTACAAACTGTCAAGGGACTCCATCACATAGGATATCTCAGTCTGGACCAAAGTCAGACAGTGCCATTCCTAGAGGCCACTAGGAATGCAAAAAAAAATGTCGACACACAGTCTAGCCTAGACTGAGTGTGGAACAGGTCTAGAAGCTGCCGATTTTACTGAAAAGAATGAAGTGCATCAGATGTACAGTATAATCGTATATTGTTGCCAATGAAAATGCTGAATTGAAAGCACTATTGCTAAGAACACTTCAAAAAGGAGTTGTTGTCTTGTCCTTAAGGGCGGAGCAGGCCGAGCTGCACCATCCGAACATTGAACCTCAGGACTATGAAATGGTGGAGTTTTTTATCAAAAGACTCAAGCTGTGGATGGGACTCACCAAAGCTAAAGAGGTAGGTAGTGCATTAGTTGTGGTGGATTACATTGGCAGTGATTAAATGAGAAATGATCACAGTCAGTTCATGTTACTGATTCCACAAATTTCTTTTCCTTTTTAGTTCAGGCACAGGGTGAAGTTTGAAGGTATGGACATCCCCCCTTCCAGGTCCTCACAGGAATCTCGTCTCTCCACCCTGTCTTCCTCCATACCCTCTTCCCGCTCTCCTTCCCTGTCCTCATCATTTTCATCCCCCCGTCCACTGTCTTCGGCTCTCTCCATGAGGTCCGAGGACTTGTCAGTGTCAGAGGCTGGGTTTGACGTCCAGCCCTACCTGGACCGCCTGCTGCCCTGTGTCAGTGCACTACTATCTCATTTTGACCAGGTCAATCAGATAACTGAGGATGTTCACAACCTGGAAATGAAACTTGAAGAGGCTCAGACAAGAATAAGGAAGGGATGGATCAGTAACAAGATCAAAGGTGCTGAAAGATTCGGAAAGTCAGCAAAGCCAAAGGAACTGGAAGGAGAAGGAAGAGAAACAGCAGAAGTTAGACACAAGAAGACAAGTCTTCTTCACCCCAAGGCACGAGTCTCCCTTCCATCCTCGTTTTCTTTCGCTCACTTCACACATCACTACTCCCCTGCATCAATCGGCATCATTCCCCGTACACGTAGCACCTCCTCCGAGTCCGAATTGGAACCATTCCATCCTCAAGCATCTAGCGAAAACCAAACTTCTGAAGCAGCCAAGCTTGCATCTGGAATCTGTGGTTTGTATCGTGCAGGTTCTCCGGGATTTGACAAATTCCCCAGGAGAAGAGCTTGGCAACCTGGGAGCTCTCATTCAGCTGATGCTGCACAGAGGATCTTCCTGACCCAAGGTGGAAGTGGTCCATGTGGCAATGGGGGGGAAAATGTTGCATTCAGTAAAACTAGACCCAGAAGTGATGAAGGGGTAAGAAAGCCTATTAGTGACGGAGTCCCTGTGAAGAGGAAGGCTTGGATCTCTGAAGGATCAGAGACTGAGCAAGACTAACCATGTATGCCTAGACTGGAAGTGAACTTAGTTGACAGATCCTGCTCTCACTGGATCTCTGTAGCTTCACTGAATTTTTCACATAGAAAAGGAGATTTTAGCACTCAATACCATTTCACCTGTTGCCCCTACCTCTTTTTCTAGAGTGTACCCTTTGGCCCTAAAAACATAGTTACAACATGAGGTTGAAGTATTCCCCTATGGAATGGAACAACCCTTCAGGAAACCCAAGACATCATCAATAGTCGACGATGGCTCTAACAGTAATGGAAGCGATGAAAATTTACAGGATTTCTCCATGACAATAACTGACAACAACTCCCATATGTCGTCCTCCGCTGTGGTAATCTCTGTCATATGGTAACGTCTTATCGCACATCAAGCAAGCTAACAAGTCACCAACTAAAAACCAAAAACACAGCTTCATTACCAGACAACTAATGTTACCAGTGAAGCTAGCTAATGATACAACATGCCAGTGGCTGAACTAGCGATTTAAAAAAAAATGTTTTGGAGAAAATCACGACATTATGTTAAAATACTTGTATACTGAGACCTTTCTCGTAGCCCTCTGTTTGGAGTGTGCCTCTGAAAAATCTCCATTTGCCTTACCACTCACTATTGTAACAAGAATCGGGACAAGAGGTAGGGGCAAAGGGTGAATGGGTTTGAGCCTTGGACATGAAACATTTATTGAATCAAACTAACTTTTGTCTTGTATGCTAAGCAGTGTGCATGAATTTCCATTACTACAAAGTATTTAACTCCTATTAAATGCATGCACCTGCACAAAAAAACTGTGCTTGCAAGTCTTATTATTTAAAATCCCTAATGATTGAGCCAGAAAACCTGATGGATAAGCCAGGTCCTAAAACTTTAGTAAAGTTTTCACTGTTGTCTATTTCTTTGACAATAATATTGTTCCGTATGATATTGCATACACGTAAATGCAGTTATATGCTGATATATATTTGTAGGAGACTCTGGATATTTTACACTCCAGATGAATAAAGACAAGTGGACATATGGTCTGAAAGTGGTTACGTTTCATTTCTTCAAACATTTTCTTTGTAACAGGAAAACAGTGTTCTAATATAACAGTACTGTGTGCACTTGCACTGTTTCTATTAATGTGTTTGGTTAAAATGATAACACAGCGCTGAATATTTTATCAGCAGTAATTCATATTATTACCTATCTAAAGGAAAATACCTTGATATACGAGGAAACAAATGATAGGTTAGTTGCAAACACTGTTATTGCCAAGACTCACATACAAAGGTGACTGTGGCGTTAGTCCAGTGGCAGCCTTAAGCATCTGGAGGCCCTGTTCAAGATTAAATGTGGGGCCCTGGCCCACCCCGTGATGGGGCAAGTTGACACAAATGCACAAAATTTCGCCAATCATCAATTTTAGAAAACATTTGCATACATTACAACATATTTATTTATAGCTATGACCTTAACTTTTAATTTACTTCTGGGTAGAATACTCTAACATGCCAGAGAAATATGGCTCCTGGCAAAAAGCATGGTCTCCCCAACACAGGGACACAGAGAGAAGGTCAGTCAATATAATGTCATACTTACTGGTGCGTAACTTGTATCTAGCAATTCTTTAAAACAATTTGAGAATATTTTACACTACAGCAGACAGCACACTTGAACATCAACACACTGTATGCCAAAGCAGCCACAGCAACTACAGTCAACAACATGAACTAATGTGTGAGATCTAAAGGGGGTGAGGAGGGAGAGACACAGAGAGAGAGCCAAGACAATAATAATGCAGCGCAGTGAGGTTACAGATGTTTCATAGAGGACAAGAGCATGTATAACACAGATCTGTCTGTTTGTCAGAGACTCCAGGCTGCAGTGTAGTTCATACACTGCACTCATAAACCACATAATGGTAGCCAAACATTAGGCTTCATGACCAAAGAAAATTTTAATATCAACATTTCTGTCCATATTCACACTCAGTCTGCGTCACACTTTTTCTCAATGAACAGAGTGCTGGGGAGTGCTGCAACCTCCGTAGCATCTGTACTTCCTGTGCCCATGCCTTTGCACAAAGTGAAATAATTACTTTATTTTAAAAGATTAGTAATTTTTCAATTCTTGCATCTCAGTCGGGTCCCTTGCAAGGGCGGGGCCCATTTTAACTGAATTGGATGAAACATAGCTAAGGCAATGCGTTAATCACTTTAGAATGAAATTACATGACACGTGTGAGATGTTTGACTTTAACGAAAATGGAAAATGCTTTCAAATTTCAATCATATGTAGTTTTGTTTTGTTTTTATTGCTGTACAATATATACATGAAATACTTGCAAAAGTATGGCAAAAAAACATTTAATATTTAAAACACAGATTTAATCGTAAAGTAATAGAGTATAGCGTATGTACATGCACAACAAAAGTTAATATTAACAAAGATAAAACACTGAAATGTTTTATATGTACCACAGCTGTGAATTTATCTTGATCATCATTTTGCATCACCTTTTGACCTTGCAAAGAGAACCGTTGCAATCTAGTTTGTCGGTTAGGACCTTACACATGAACACAAATATTACACTATGCTGCAAGTTTTCTCCAAAGGTTTATGTTCTTTCCTTTAATCACATAATTGACATTGTCTTGAGGTCAACAATTGCTTTGTACATTACTTATCTTTACTTATCACTTGTGTGTGTACGTTGCCTTATCATTGTGTAAAGGTAAAGTATCAGTCCACCTGTATAAAAGAGGATGCCTGTCTGTCTTTAGGCACTCAGGTTTTAGAGTCTACAGGTGAGTATACCACAGCATCGTAGACCTGCTACATTACGATTGTAGATTTCCAGTTTCAGTGGTTTTGTACAGCGACCTCAGTGACGTGAGCTTGATTCTGCTCAACTGAAATTCCTTTTCTAACACAGCTGACAGCAGATCTGAGACAATGAAGTGGGCCTTTGTCGTGTGTGCCATGGTGGCACTGTCTGAGTGCCTTGTCCAGTAAGTCAGCCGCAGCACTCTATCGCTCCACTTTCCTTACTATTTATATTTTTATCTACCACCTAAACTTGATTACCTCATCTGAAATAACTGCAGACATATGACACTTAAAGAACAAGTATTGGGCCTGTTTGTATGCACTGAGTAAATCTGATTTTGAGTTAAAGCAGCATACAAATGCAGCTGAATGGAGGGGAAACAATAAGTCGCTCCCTTTGGTGAATCCTAGGGTCCCTCTGGAGAAGGGTAAGTCAGCCAGGGAGTACCTGGAGGAGAAGGGTCTTTGGGAGGAGTTCAGGCTCAAATTCCCATACAACCCCATGGCCAAGTTTGACCACCGCTTTGCAGTGGGCACCGAGGGCATGACCAACGATGCTGATGTGAGCAACAGCTGCTAAAGCTTGATCAGATATATGAATAGCACTTTGAGAAACGGCTCGTTTTGCTTATCAATCATCTCTTCTTCCTCTCCAGCTGTCTTACTATGGAGTCATCTCCATTGGAACCCCTCCTCAGTCCTTCAGGGTCATCTTTGACAGCGGCTCATCTAACCTGTGGGTGCCCTCCATCTACTGCAGCAGTGCAGCCTGCAGTATGTAAAACCATACATGCAAATATACACCTCCACACATTGAAAAGGCAAACGTTAGATTGCTGGACTGAGGTTTGGTAACAAGTTTCAGAAAGTTTTGTCATCCTATTTATCTCATTTGGAGGTATTTTCAACATTATTCATATACAGTGCTTGTTTGTTAGTTTCAGATATGATTATAAGGTTAAACAGTTAAGGTGAGGAGACGTTTAGGTCAAGGTTAGGATTTAGGCATGGAGCCTGGCTATTTCAGAGGCCTTCTGAACCCTTTAGGCCGGATCAGAGGTTCTCAAGCAGCCTCTTTCATTCATACGGTGTGTGCCTCAAACTAGATTGAAAATAGGAGGTCAAGATTTATAGCTGTTAACTTGTAGTTTTAAATCTCACATTTATAAATGCTTTTTCATTTATTTTGTAAAACTGCATGAAGAAACATTTGCATCTAAAGTATATTTCAGCTACTTAACTTCATTAATTTCTTACTTTGCTTTCATTGTTTTCAGTGTCAAAAACATTGTTTTATTATAGATACAACATTATTATAGATACTATGCAAGCAAAAATTAACAAATTTTGTCATGTGTACTTTCACAGGCAACCATAAGAGGTTTAACCCTGGTAGCAGCAGCACCTACAGAAACAATGGCAATCCTCTCAAAATCCAATACGGCACCGGCAGCATGACTGGCTTCCTCGGATACGACACTGTGACAGTGAGAAATAAAAGCATTTAGTATTACTTCAAATTGGAAACTGAATCATATTCACAGTTTTTACTGTGGTGGGATTATTACTTACCTGGATTCCTTAATGGTGTTGGCCTGCAGGGTCATGGTCATGCGTGTTGCAGCCAAAAATATCGTTAAAATTACAAAGGCAAATGAAGGGGATTTTCAGATTACAATTTAAAAGAGCCCGCAGTAATATGAGGCAGTTGTCAATCCCTGCACCGTCTTTGCGTCTGTCTGTCAGGTCGGTGGACTTGCTGTGACCAACCAGATCTTCGGCTTGAGCCAGACTGAGGCTCCCTTCATGCAGTACATGCGTGCTGATGGTATCCTGGGCCTGGCATACCCTGGCCTGTCCGCTTCCGGCGCTACACCCGTCTTCGACAACATGATAAGTGAGGGCCTGGTCAACCAGGACATCTTCTCTGTGTACCTGAGCTCGTAAGGACAGCCATACCTCTGCGCTATCCTATCTAGAGAAAGGGGAATGTTTCTGGACATCAGATTGATACCATACATATTTTTACCAAGCCTTGGACAGCAGTAGTTTCTAGTCCGTTTTTCAGTAAGATTTTGCTTTCCTTTGTAGTAACTCTCAGCAAGGCAGTGTGGTGACCTTCGGTGGTGTTGATCCCAACCACTATTATGGCCCCATCACCTGGATTCCCCTCTCCAGGGACCTGTACTGGCAGATCACAGTAGACAGGTAAAGCCACAGATACAGCATCACAGGTCCTCCGAAATGTATCCAAGCGATATTGTAGGGACTGTCTGATGCATGCTGTACTGTACATTTCTTTCAGTGTTACTGTCAATGGTCAGGTTGTGGCTTGCAATGGTGGTTGCCAGGCTATCGTGGACACAGGCACTTCTCTGATTGTTGGACCTCAGAGCAGCATAAGCAACATCAACAGTGCTTTGGGAGCTACCAGCCAGAACGGAGATGTAAGTGTCAAGAAAGACGAGTTTCTGGATTAAATTCTGTTGCTTCAGCCAGAGTAAAATACTTAATGTAGCTGAATGCTGATTAATTTAACCAAATTCCTTTTTCTTCTCTCTCTCCCTTTGCCTCAGTATGTTGTCAACTGTAACAGCGTTGCCCAAATGCCTGATCTGACCTTCCACATCCACGGACAAGCCTTCACCCTCCCCGCCTCTGCCTACGTCCGTCAGGTAAGTGTTTTTTCCCTGCCAGACTTTGTATTGTCTCATCTCACTATACTTCCCCTCCATCTGAAATTCTTCTCCTAAATCCCTTCCACAGTCTCAATACTACGGCTGCCGTACTGGCCTTAGCAACGGAGGTGACAACCTGTGGATCCTGGGTGATGTCTTCATCAGACAGTACTATTCCATCTTCAACAGAGCACAGAATATGGTGGGTCTGGCCAAGGCTAGATAATTAACCTGAAGTCACCTCGCCCAAGAGCCATGCCACAATCATGTGTACATCTTAGTGTGATAGTAAGATTTACAACATGCATGGTTTTTTTAGTGCTACTGTAATGACTCAAATCTTTATCCTATAAATGATAAAAATGTCCTCAATTCAATAAAAAGAGTTAAATCAATTTTACTGGAGTTTTGTTAAATTTCACAACACGGTTCTTCGTCATTGTCAATGATAAGCTACTAGTTTATAACATCTCATATAAGATGGAAACCCAACACTACATAGCCTTTGATGTGAATATGCAGAATGTTCCAGTTTATTTCTCCTTCAACCTGTGCCCCTGAACAATAAATCTGTAGTGTGTTGAAAAATGATTAGTTTGCATACTTTAGGTGAGCCTATGCTGTGGCCACAAGCAGTTCTGGATTTTTTGGTAAATACTAAAACATAGTGGCAGAAAATAAGTGGCAGAAGCACCAATAAAGTAAGCAAACTGAATGAGTAATGTCAATTACATAGCAAAATATTTCCAAATTTGCTTACATTATCAGTGTAAACAAACTTCTCTGCTTGCATTCTTTAAATCCTGGTTTTGTCACATTAGCCACTATGAGCTACTTGTCATAAGTTCATGTTCAAGTTCATGTGCAGCAAAATAACCATATGGTCAAAAGCACGTGCTAGCTTCTGGAAGCTTTGGATGTGTCTGCATGCATTTTTAAGACCCTTTTTACACGATTCTCATCTCAAGAGGTGGGGATGGCGCAATGGATGGGTGGCGATGGAGCAATGTATAAGACTGTGCCTTTGGTGTGAGAGACCGGGGTTCAATCCCCCACTGTGACTCATTCACCATTGTGTCCCTGAGTAAGACACTTCAATCCCTAGTTGCTCCAGAGGCGTGCGACTTCTGACATGTATAGCAATTGAAAGTCGCTTGGGATAAAAGCATCAGCTAAATGTATAAATGTAACGTAATGTCAAGACGAGTCATCTGGAAATCATAGAAAGTCAGCAGATGACGTTTTCAAACATTCAAGGAACTTATGCTTATGTTTGCTTAACTAGCTAGGTAGCTACAACTGATAAAACCTGCTAACTGTCAAACATATTGCTTGGTAAATCTTCCGCTCCTATCATTGTTAATTGCAAATTTTTCAAGAACAGAAAGCTTTAAAGGTGCAGCAATTATGTATACATGATGGTAAGAAGAATTATGTTCCTACCCATTAAAGACGATGACATGGTGGCTACGCTTTATATACATTTTTAAAGATGGCATGTGTTTTGTGAAGGTATAATCACAATTTTCCTCATAACACAGAGCACTAGGTACTGGAGTCACACTGTCAACCTCATCTCCTTGCTCAGGGGTCTTTGCGAGATTTGAGCATAGAAATTCAGACACGTGACAATAAGTAAAGTGCCCCTGGTGGTACCTGTTGAGCAAACATCCATCCATCCAGGTTGTGATTGTAATCATGTTTGAGATGTTAGCCTATGTAACAATTGTACTTAAAATAATGTCTTAAAAAGAACTTATTATTATTACTTATTATTAGATTATTTTATTCCACTGATTTAAAGATCAGGTTAGATACTTGCTGTATCTATCTTTTGGCCTCAAGAGCACACTGATGGTATGAGGAAGTTTAAACAGAATGCCATTTCATCTACCTCTGACATTCCAGTCTATTTTTAGTTCCTCATACAATGGGCCTACTGGTGAAAAACTTGTTGTACTACATTAGATACACTTGCTTCACTATGATGATATCAGTTCTTTGTACAATTACGACAAAAGAACTGAAGAAAGGCTGGGAATCACTGGTAAGTAGTTTTCCTCTAAACATTTGACATTCTTCTCTATGCTTTTTTAATGGCAAAAAAAAAATTATTTGTCATAAACTACTACATTGGTAAGAGTTTGAGGGGTGACTGAGTTGTTCTATGTAGAATTTCAGATGACAATGTTTGCTGAAAAAGGCAAAAGGAAAGAAAATGTCACGAGATACTCTGACTGGATGTCGCAACTACCACCTGAACTTCACAACATTCCTCTTTTTAATCTGGCCATACCAGGTATGAAGCTTCAATAATGTAACAGACTGCATCGCTACTGCACTAAACTAATACACAGCACGTTGCCTAGTTTTGACAGTGTGTGGGTCAAGGACATCAAAACTAACCTATTGTCACTGTCATGTGAAAAACATGAATCACCTTAATAAACTTTTAAAAAGCCCTTTTGTGCTATTTTTGGTTTTTAAAATACTTATATTTAGTTTAAGATAAATAAGTATAAGACTGTCCACAGCCATGGCAGCGGCTCTGTAAAGCACAGCTGTGCATTGAGCTAAATGCTAATGTCAGCATAACATACAATCACAATGCTAACATGCTAATGTTAAGCAGCTATAATATTTACCATGTTCACCATATTAGTTTAAGGTGTTCACATTTGCTAATTAGCACTTAGCACACTAAACACTGTGTGTGTTGTGTGTGTGTGTGTGGTGTGTATATGTGAGTGTGTTTCATATTTCCCAGGTAGCCATGACTCAATGAGTTATGACTTGGACATCAACTCCTCTATAATAGAACCTGACAGTCTGAAACGTTTCAGCAAGATTTATTGCGCACGTAAAATAGTGCGCAAATGGGCAACCACGCAGGTAAGTAGAGTTAACAACCTGTCAAAACCAAATATAATAAATAGAGAGTGCCGTGTTTGTTTGACTGATGTAAGGACTTCTGATGCAGGAGGAGACCATCGCAAAGCAATTGGATGTAGGAGTCCGCTACTTTGACCTGAGGATCGCACGCAAGGCAAATGACACTGACCCCACTAGGCTTTACTTTTATCATGGGCTGCACACGCAGACTGATGTGGAGGTAAGGATGGAAATGTCATATAGAACCATAAGAACAGTGCCTCTTTTCATTATATAAACATAAATACACATTTAGAAGTAAATAAACCTTTGTGGGACATTAGTCACTATTCTCAGGAATTATTTTAGGCTTTCTGCATTTAATCTACATAGAGCTTATTTAAATGTGAGCGATTCTATGTTAATAAATAGATAAATGAATTACAAAAAAATATGAGTGAACACACGCTGAATAAATAGACTGCAGGGTGTCCCAATGTACTAGTGATTTATGAAGCTGGCCTGCAATGTCCCAAATTCGAGTCTGTCATCCCTCTCACTCCTCTCATTTCTTGTCCCATCTATATGGTCGGCTAAAAATAAAATCACTAATGAATTACTTTTGAATAACATTTTAGAGACTTGAGGTTTGTAAAGGGGGGACATGAACTCATCATGGCCTCTGCATTCTTTAAATCCTGGTTTTGTCAAAAGTGGACAAATAACCTCCTGAAACAAGGACAGTAAAAATGCACAGGCTCTATATGGTATCACGCATACCCACAAAAGGTCAAATAAGATCAGAATAACTTTAACTATTGGTTTGCAGTGTAGTTTTATTCATACAGTATATATAGTTGACAATGCATTAACTTTTTACTATGAAAACAAATCCAAATGACTGAGTAAAGTTAAGGTGTTTTTCTTTTAAAAGTGCCATAGACTGTGTAACAGAGAAGACAGGCCTACATTTATTTGATGCCAATTGTATTGAAAACTACTCTTCTGCACTTGTGATCAGACTATTCTTAAAGTCATAAATGAGTGGGCAGAGAGACACCCCAAAGAAGTCCTCATCCTGGCTTTATCCCACTTCAAAGGGTTTACTGAAGATGCCCTCCACATCCATCTTATCAACTTCATTAAAACCTTGTTTGGAGCCAAACTGGTAAAGTATACTGAATTTCCCTAACATGATCAATAAGTCAAACATATCTCATAATTAAAGTTCCTACAGTAAGCTACTATGGCTTTCAGATAAAAAATAACTTAAGCTTATACCACTTATCGGCCTATATATATGTTCTTCAAGGTATCAAACCAGGCCAATCCTACCCTGAGGAAATGCTGGGACCAAGGCACAAATGTCATAGTTTCATATGATCATCCAGCATTTCAGCAAACTGGGATTTGGAGTAAAATAGCGTATTACTATGGCAACAGTATGGACTACAAAGAAGTTGAATCAGAACTTCGTCAGGCTTTGGAAAAAGGAAGGCCTCCTGATCCCTGTAAGTTTTTCATAATTTCCTCTATGATAATTTAAGATCAGAGACATTTTTAAAATGGTCCCCCCTTTTCTTCTCGACTGCAGGTTTCTTTGTGTGTGGCTTGAACCTGACTCTGCCAGATGATGCCAGGATACTCAAGTACATCCTTCGCCTTTGTGACAACTTTGTCAACGTCATACGAAGGAGTCTGCCAAAGCTGCTGCGGTGGGTGAAACAGCAAGCTGAAAAAACACCTATGAACATTGTCGCCTCGGACGTGGTGACTCGTGACGGCTTCGTCTCAACGGTTGTCAAGCTTAATATCACTAAACGTGTGAAAAGATAGTGGAATCACGTCTCGTTTCATTATGTCTTTCTTCATAATAATAATAATTCTGTGTTTGCATTTTTTTCCTATACAACAAATTCACCCTCTTGCTCTCTCACCAACCAATGATGTATTATTGGAAGAATCCACACACACTGTGATTGTTTTGAATGTGCCTGGCCCGTTGGCGCCACCATGTGTCAATTTCCCGTCCTGCAATAAAATGTTTGCCTCATGTCTGGAAATTTGGGCTGGTCTGTGTTAACAAAGTAGCTAACGTTAGCTTGCTAAAGTAACTAAGCTTTAATTTAGTGGATTAGGATGTTGAGATTAGCATGGCGTCTATCGGCGTCCAAAAATAGTCGCGTGGAACCTGCAAGCCGTTTGACCTCAGCTTTTACAGGGGCTTGTCGTCCGCTGAGTCCACCGCAGAACTCGGGGGGTTACAGCATTGACGCTAGGTGCTACAGACGAATTCCCCACCCACCACCGAGCGATAGGTTACCGCTCCACCATCCCCATTCGGCCTGCTACATAAGGTAAAGCCACCACGGCTAACGGGTTGCTAATGTTAGATGTGCAGCATGTGCTGTACTTTGACAAGTAGCAGCAGACATGCCTAGCGTTAATTTAGCAACAATAATAATGGCACGTCAAACGGAAGTGTTTACTTGCTTTGTAATTAAGTTAACGTTACTGTAGCGAGTGTGGAGTTAGGACGACTAGAAGAGCTACGCGAAACTCCAGCAAACAATCATACAAATAAATATATCCCTGACATTAACTATTGCCATGAGACATACTCTTACTTGTAAATACATTTAACCAAGGTCCAAATGACTCGTATTTTATTTCGGCGTAACTAGTTATATAATCCAAGCAGCATTTAGCTAGATTATGTCCAATAATTTGTCAGCATTTCTAACACGGTTGCCTGGTAACAAGTTAACGTTAACAAAAGACCACCTTCCTGCTTGTGGTAAGCTAGCTTACCCTAAGTGCCCTTGGATAAATAAATCTAATAGATACGTGTCCATGTATCGTATCTATTTCGGCCGAATTTGAAGAAATAGCGTAATATACCCGAAACTGTTTTCAGTTGTGTTTTCCGGGGCATGAACCTTTGCCTGTAAGCAAAGTCACTTTAAATTTGTGAATATTCAAATGGAAGTCGACATGATTGTCCATTGGCTAACAGTTAAGGTTACAGTTCTTTACTACTGCAGCTGGATTGGCTGAACAAGCCCCTTCATGATTAGCTTGTCGGCAGCGTGTTATTTTGTTAGTTTAGTTTTAGTGGTATACATTGTGTTTTAAATTAATTAGAGCAGACTAATGTCGTCAAGTTAACAGGAGCTTAGCTCAATGCTGCCAATGCCAGGATTTTAAGTGATTAACATTACACTGGCAATAAATCCTGCCCTTTACAGATTATGGTTGATAATATAAAATATAATCAACAAATTAATTATGATGTATTATTATGGATAAAGACCAGATTTAACAAGCTTACCTGGCAGATAAGTGAAAAATAAGCCCCCAGAGGCAATGTTAAAATGAACATATACATCAATTATTTTAAGTATGTAATGTAATATATACATTATTCTGCAATGAGACATTCTGCAAATGATTACTTTTACTTTTTGTACTTTAAGTATATTTTGATTCTAATATTTTTGAAATTGAAATTTTGAATACAGGAATTGTACTGCAACAGAGTACTTCTGCACTGTGGTATTGCTACTTTTACTCTACTTTAAATATCTGAGTACTTCTTCCACCACTTCATTTCTGCATTTATTTTTTGCAGGGTGAAAGCACTACTATACACCTGTTTGACAGCAGACAGTTTGACTTGTCATTGCAGGAAAAGCACAGGTGTTATGGATAACATTACATAGTGATGGCTGCAGTTATAACTGTCCCATTAAGCAAACATGCAAACATGAAATCACTCTGAAACTGGAACACCAAATTGGAATGCAACCGTTTTTTATATTATTAATTACATCTGTGCTTTTATTTCAGTCATTGAGTCATCAGGGGGTACTATATTTCCAAATTAGCTGTTGATGAAAACAACAAAAAAAAACAATTTTATAGCTTTCAGTGTGATTTGAGAAAAAGGGGAAAAAAGTCATGCTCTTTGGGATATCTTTTAAACTTAAAACAAAAAATAAACCTTACATTGTAAATATGCCTGTGTGACCAGTTCATCGGTCTTTCTGAGCATGGCGTCAGGGGGTGAAGGGCCGTCATCCACCCCTCACAGACACACCAACAGGCTAGCCAAGGAGAGGTCGCCCTACCTGCTCCAACATGCACACAACCCTGTTGACTGGTGAGTGCCTTAAAGCTAAAGAGAGGCACACATTTCTGAAAGCTGATGTTGTATATAACTGATGTCATGCTTACTTCAGGTACCCATGGGGACAAGATGCTTTTGACAAAGCAAAGAAGGAAGACAAACCGATATTTTTATCAGGTAAGAAGCCCCTCTCACGCCTGGTTTTTATTTTGTGGACACTTCACTCTTAATTTCCTTATGTTTCATTTTGAGAAAAAAAAAGTAAATTATACCTCCTGATATGAGATGACAGTAAATTGGGAAATGGAAACACTCTATTTTCACATGATGTCATACTCTCTGACTGTAGCTGTGCTTGCACTGGACAATGACATGTCTGTTTCCTTTAAATCTCCCTCTCTGACCACCAGTGGGCTACTCAACGTGCCATTGGTGCCATGTTATGGAGAGGGAGTCTTTCGAAGATGAGGAAATTGGCAAAATCCTTAGTGACAACTTTGTCTGCATCAAATTAGACAGAGAAGAGAGACCCGATGTGGACAAGGTCTACATGACCTTTGTACAGGTGTGTGCGTGTGTGTGCTCACAAAAGGTTTTCTCGCACAAGCCTTTCTATTTTTGCTCTACTAATATTCTCTCATTGTTCTTGGTTGTTGCTGATGTCTACAGGCAACAAGTGGAGGTGGTGGTTGGCCCATGAGTGTGTGGTTGACCCCTGACCTACGTCCTTTCATTGGAGGCACCTACTTCCCTCCTAGAGACCACGGAAGTCGACCTGGGCTCAAAACAGTTCTCACCAGAATCATGGACCAGGTAAAACTGGACTTAGTCTTTGAGTTTTACAAATTCTGATTTATGTTTTCTTTATGTGTTTGGCCCATTGAAACAGTACAATTCATGAGATACAACTGGTATGTATGGGGAAAATTGGGCTTTACAGCCTCTAAGTCATCAACAAGTGTGAGCATGTTTACGATGCAAGAGTGACAAAAATCTTGAGATTTCGAGTAGATATGTTGCATTGTCAGCGTTTTTTTAATGTTTTTAAAGTTATGTTGTTTGGTCTCAGCATTGTGCACTATCTTTGTCATCCCTACATATTCACAAGTATGACTTGTGGTCCTTAGTGGCAGAATAACCGTCCTGCTTTGGAGTCCAGTGGGGACAGGATCCTCGAAGCTCTAAAGAAAGGTACTGCCGTCGCTGCGACCCCAGGAGAGAGTCCTCCACTGGCTCCAGATGTTGCTAATCGCTGCTTCCAGCAGCTGGCGCATTCCTATGAGGAGGAGTATGGTGGCTTTAGAGACGCTCCCAAGTTCCCCACACCAGGTAGACGGAACCACAGTGTATGTTTGTGGACTCCACTACTACTGGGCCTGTTGAATGCACTTCAAATTGACTCTGTCTCTCTGTTTATCTCCCTTCCTCCATAGTGAATCTAATGTTCCTCATGTCTTATTGGTCTGTGAATCGCTCCACCTCAGAAGGAGTTGAGGCTCTTCAGATGGCCTTGCACACACTCCGCATGATGGCACTGGGAGGCATCCATGACCATGTGGCACAGGTTCATACACATTTGAATTGAAAAGCAATTTGAAGGCTTCATTTGGGACTTCATTTTGTGAGGCTGGAAGGGCATTTCTCACTCTTTTCTGACAATATATTGACTAAATTATGAATTAATTGATAAACACAATTGTCATGAGATTAAGTGATAAGCAGTGTTTACCTATCATAGTTCAGGTCAGATATGCAGGTCATTTAAACTGAATATTACTTTCAGACAGTATACAGTATCTCACAAAAGTGAATTTACCCTTCACATTTGTGTAAATATTTGATTATATCCTTTCATGTGACAACACTGAAGAAACGACACTTTGCTACAATGTAAAGTAGTGTGTGTACAGCTTGTATAACAGTGTAAGTCCCCTGGCAACAAAAGTGAGTACACCCCTAAGTGAAAATCTCCCATTAGCCATTTTCCCTCCCCGGTGTCATGTGATTCGTTTGTGTTAGAAGGTCTCAAGTGTGTTAAATTTGGTGTTTTCTCCCCCACACTCCCTCATTCTGGTCACTGGAAGTTCAACAAGGCATCTCGGGGGAAAAAGAACTCTCTGAGGATCTCAAAAAGAATGGTTGCTGTACATAAAGATGGCCTTGGCTTATAAGAAGCTTGCCAAGACCCCGAAAGACCATACAGCAGTTCAACAGGACAGGTTCCACTCAGAACAGGCCTCACCATGGTCGACCAAAGAAGTTAAGTGCACGCGCTCAGCGTCATATCAAGAGGTTGTCTTAATAGACGTATGAGTGCTGCCAGCATTGCTGCAGAGGTTGAGGGGGTGGGGGGTCAGCCTGCAAGTGCTCAGAACATACACCGCACACTGCATCAAACTGGTCTGCATGGCTGTCGTCCCAGAAGGAAGCCTCTTCTAAAGATGATGCACAAGAAAGCCCGCAAACAGTTTGCCGAAGACAAGCAGACAAAGGACATGGATTACTGGAACCATGTCCTGTGGTCTGATGAGACCAAGATAAACTTTGTTCAGATGGTGTCAAGCATGTGTGGGGGCGACCAAATGAGAAGTACAAAGACAAGTGTGTCTTGCCTACCGTCAAGCATGGTGGTGGGAGTGTCATGGTCTGGGGCTGCATGAGTGCTGCTGGCACTGGGGAGCTACAGTTCATTGAGGGAACCATGAATGCCAAATGTACTGTGACATACTGAAGCACAGCGTGATCCCCTCCCTTCGGAGACTGGGCCGCAGGGCAGTATTCCAACATGATACCGACCCAGACACACCTCCAAGACGACCACTGCCTCGCTAAAGAAACTGACGGTGAGGGTAATGTACCTAAACATCCACCAGCTCTGTGATGTCTTCATGGAGGAGTGGAAGACGACTCCAGTGGCAACCTGTGAAGCTCTGGTGAGCTCCATGCCCAAGAGGGTTATTACAGTGTTGGTAAATAATGGTGGCCACACAAAATATTGACACTTTGGGCCCAATTTGGATATTTTCACTTGGGGGTGTTCTCACTTTTGTTGTTAGTGGTTTAGACATTAATGGCTGTGCGCTGTGTTATTTTAAGGGGACAACAAATCAACACTGTTATGCAAGCTGTACACTCACTATGTTACAGTGTAGCAAAGTGTCATTTCTTCAGCGTTGAAATGAAAAATGTGAGGGGTGTACTCACTTTTGTGAGATACTGTACATGACCTATACTGTATCTATCTCTTGATGTTTCTCTTCCACAGGGTTTTCATCGATACTCCACAGATTCCTCCTGGCATGTTCCCCACTTTGAAAAGATGTTGTATGACCAGGCTCAGCTGGCTGTAGCCTACATAACTGCTTCCCAGGTGTGTATCTGTGGCTGTGTATGTGTATGTTATTCTTTGTGTATCTGACGGGGTATCCGTCCATCATTATGTCTCTCTTATCAAAGTAATTAATCCCCATATTACACATTCGATGAAAATCATTGATGTGAGACTTTGCTTCAGAATTAATACAAAGATTCATAATGATACCGAAGGTGCTACTACACACTTATCACAGTTGGCTAATTTGTATGGCTTGTTGTTTCGTTTAAAAGGAGTAGATCAATTCAAATAGATTTGAACCTGTTTGTACTGCACTAGACAAGATGCAGCAATAAGAACTGGAATCTGAATACCATAGTTATTTAGTTTTCTCATGAGTGTATGCTGGGGTGGCTTATTTTGTTGTTTTTTTCAGAGTGGACAGAGACAGAAACTAATTAAGACGCAAACATGCAGGCATACAGACACACATACTGTGCACACATACTGTGTTTAATGAGGGTACAGAAACTTCTGCAGTAAATATCCTGCATATAAATCACATGACGGTATCCATAAGGTTATGTTACGGTGGAATGTTATGATTGTAAGCAGGTGTGTGCCATGTGTTTCTGCTTTTCCAGGTATCAGGTGAGCAGCTCTTTGCAGATGTGGCTAAGGACATACTGCTCTACGTCTCCAGAGATTTGAGACACAAGGTGAATCATCATCTGTAGCCTGTATGTGTGTAGTGTACGTGTGCATGGTTTTGTGTTACTGGTTTTACAGAGACCAGATGTCCTCACTGGGGCACCAAGGTGACTAAAAGGTTTTTTAGCATTAAGAATATGTAAAAGGAAAGTAAGAATAAGGTTTAGGTTTGGTTTAGGATGTAAGTGACGGTTATTGTATTTAGGAATGCATGTTGACTTTGGAAATTAATTATACGTAGAGCAATATAAACAAGCAGTTTGAAGTATGTTGTCACAACGTCTGTATCCACTGCTGACAAAGCATGGACATTAACTGTAAATTCAAACAGGAGAAAATAATAATACACATAATAAGTGTGTGCTTGCCTGTGTGAGTGCGCCTGTGTGTTCGTACATCCTCGAGGGCAAGGGATGGGTCTTCATTGACAAATAGCCTCTTAAACCCCTTGCTCTCCTGTGAGGGTCAGCCCTTTTTTTCTTTTGATTAATGAGTCGACAGCAGTGAACAGAGTACACAATTAAAACCACGCTTGTAATCATTATAATCCCCAAGATTTATTATGTAATTATAAGCTAATGAATTAACATTGCAAAGGTAATTTACTATTGGCTGTATGTTTCTTTTGTGCTACTATGTCTGGGATCTTCCCCTTAGCGAGGTAGACTCCTCAAGTTTCCGTCATGACTGTAATAGTACTGTGTTTGTACTTTGTTGTGAGTTGCCTGTGCGCAGTACCTAGTTATGGACTGCTAACCAATCACAAACAAAGTAGGGCGGGTCCTGATAAGCATGGTATCGTAATGCAAAACAAAGCCACTTCAGCCTCAGCCGTACATGTTAGAACCAGAGTCTGATCCTGAAACACAGGCAGAACAACCAGAACCAGCTTGGCAACCCAGACTTCCGTTTCAGAGTGGTAAGTTTTTAATTTGTAGCAAATTTAACTTTCTACACCACAGTAACAATTTATTCAACAACATCTATATCCATCAACAGCCTGAAGGGGATCTAACGCTATTTTAATTTCATATTTAGTATAAGGGCGTGCCATATAAGCTGCTAGGCGAGCATTATGATGCGCGTTACAATAATGCAGATAGTTTACGGATGTAAAGGCTGGACCACAATTGAGCTGTTTTCAGGCTCTTTAGGAGCATTGTTGGGGTGGACTTTACGCTCTGTCACTTTGCAAACCTATTACATGCACAAAAACTATAAAACAATAAAGGAGAGGGAAAAAGCCAAAAAGATTGTGTGAAAAAAATGCATGTGCAAACATACCATTTGATTTCGACCCCCTTCTTGACATCGTGAAGGAATCTGTCCAGCATAGGATCTCCTCCAGCACAGTAACATACTCCTCCGCCCACTGAACATGTTCTGAATACACCGCTCTCAGCCCCATCGTCTAATTGAACACCAAGAGGTCATTCCATTGAGCTAGAGCTGGAGGTTGTATAGTGTGTTTCACAGGAAGTGCTTTTACGGTTTTGAAGGAAAGTTAAATATTTTCTGGTTTTCCCTCTAATCTCTTCTATGATTTACAGAGTTTCCTGATCGACAGATAGCTTTACATGTAGCTAATGCTGCAGTAACCACCAACTACTGAGGACTGTTGCTGCCGTTATCAGTTAACTCTGCCCGAGCCGGGCACTCCCAGCGGTCCAGAGCTCCTGTACTAACATTAGAGGTGTAAACACCAAAACACCCTCAGAGTACCAAGATCCCAGTCTGGGCTGAGTCAACTAATAGGAAGGCTTGCTGCATGGCTAACTGAGCTAACTAGTTATTGGAAACTACTGTTAGCAGTAGTTAGCAGCTGAAGTAACTGCTAATGAAAAGTAAAGGAATCTGTCCATCAGTAAACTACGTAAATCACTGGAAGTTGAGCCAGAGTAGTCAGTGGACATCAGAGGGAAAACCAGAAAATATTTTCCACATAAAATATGTTAGTTTCACCAAAATCAGTGAATACATTTACAAAGTTGTGTTTTTGTACTGTGTGCAGTGAAACCTAGTCTTGCATTGCCAGACCTCCACACATGGTGTAAGCGCTGTGCCAGCTAGTTGCTGCCCCTCGGGAGGCTTCTGGGAAGTTGGCCAGTCAGAAGAAAGTAGGGTTTTCAGGGAGGGGAGGCTTTACAGAGACAGGAGCTAAAACTGAGTGTTCAGACAGAGGGTGAATAAAGGTGCTGAAGCAATGGACATGAGAAAAATAATGTGTTTTGTGAACACTGAGGCATGTAAACATTTTTAGTAGACACCCAAAAAAAAGAGTGAACCTGAAACTGAGCATAACATGGCTCCTTTAATTGAAAGTATCTATTGGGGATAGAGAGGGGTTATGACTTGTTTCAAATATCTCCAGCAAGATTTGAATGGGGTACATGCAGTTTATGTGGTTTGTATCAAACACCATAGTCCACTGTGACATCTACTTATGTATTTGAATTGAACCATTGTTAAACATCTGAAACCTGATTCTACCCTCAAATGTTCCTAGTGCTAAAGTGTTGTAACTTTATGGTCAACTTGTAGCCAACCTGTATACTGTAAGTGTGTCACTCTGTAGATTACCTCTATTTTCCTTCAGGATTACTGATCGACGCAGTAATGTTGAAACCTTTTTCAGTGATGAAACAAAAATATCCACCCTGCTTTTTCTTTGGAGAAGTGGCCTTTAATGTGTTTAATTTAGTGTTCTTAGTCAGGCTAGTTTGACTGAAGAAAAGCTTGTCTAATGACTGGGGCTGGACGATTAATTGAAAAGTAATCAAAACCGAAATTCAGAGCCTCTAACCGACGTAATTTCACGCTGTCGGTTATTTAATCCTGTTAATATTATGTGTGTTCGTGCCATACAGTCTATGGTTTATTCTGCTTTCCCCTTGAAACATGATACCATGATATCAGCTCACCTTCTGCCGCTTGCTCTCTCATTCGCTTGTCAAATTCACCCGCTACGCAAACACATTGCACTGAAAAGACCCAACTCTGCTGCTCTTATAAAAGCACCTGTTACGTAGATGTCTTTTGATGAATGAGGAGAGGAAGCTAGCAAAGCGTGAAAATAACATTTGAAAACAAAATAATTGTTCAATAATCAAGTATTCAAGGTTAATTAATTGATTTCAGGTCAAACCGTCCAGCCCTATGACGATTTTGCTGAACTTTCAGAGCCATTCGCATGTTATCAGTAGTTGTTCATCATCGTCTATGCACCATATGACTGCAGTGGAGGCCTACTGTGAAATGTGAAGGCGGCTGTATATACCTTACATACCTCCTATGTACAATATTTATCTCAAATCAGCTTGCAGTTAAAATAGCAGTTCTCCCTTTCCTTCCACCTCCTCCGTTCTGGTCTATTGTCCTGAACAGTCAGGGGGTTTCTACAGTGCAGAAGATGCAGACTCTGTCCCAGCATCGGGGGGGCCTGAAAAGCGTGAAGGGGCTTTCTGCGTCTGGACAGCCTCAGAAGTTCGGGAGCTGTTGCCAGATGTTGTGGAGGGCGCCACTGGATCTGCCACGCAGGCAGACATCTTCATGCACCACTATGGGGTGAAGCTGCAAGGCAATGTAGCTCCAGAACAGGTACTTGGATGGAGGGAAAGACTAAAGTAGAAAAAACTACTCTTACTAAAATTCAGAACAACTAGGCATAGATATAGTGCTTAAGTGGACAAATTAATCAATCAGAAAGCCATGAAAATAATCATGTAGATTGAAGAGAAAATGCAGACTGTTTAATCAATTGTTTTATTTTATTCACTTTGAGGTGTTAAAGCTGGTCCATTAAGGCATTAAAATGACATCTGCTGCAGTCAGTATGAGTTCATTTCTGTGAACACCCTATTATCCCCTGTTCTGTATGTTGCCAGGACCCCCACGGGGAGCTGCAGGGCCAGAATGTGCTGATCGTGCGTTATTCCGTGGAGTTAACGGCTGCTCACTTTGGCATCAGTGTCGAGAAAGCCAACGAGCTCCTGGCCTCCGCCAGAGCCAAAATGGCAGAAGTGAGGAGGAGGCGACCGCGCCCACATCTGGATACCAAGATGTTGGCCTCCTGGAATGGTAAAGTCTAGACAGGTGTCATCATCTCATGCCAGTGAACGTGAGAGTAGTGCATGTTCCAATTCACTTAGTGGTGGACAAAATTGACAAATTTTTGCTGAATGATTGATTTTTAATGAGGCAGTTGAATTATGTTATTAATCACCATATCACTATGGCGAAAGTGCAGCCTGTTTTACTGCACTTATTCTTAAGCACAGTGTCCATTGCAGTGTGAAGCTACAGCGCTCTCGCTCTCAGATTTAAAAAAAAAAATTCCCTTTCTTGTTTTTCCAAACATCAAGTCAATTTTATTTATATAGCCCAAAATCACACATTTACAATCTGAATAGCATACTGTTACTCAGCAAAAGGTGTTTAGTGACAACAACTTCCTGTTTTTGTTTTTACTCAACAAACTACTTCCCAATACACAACACCTTGTAAACTCTCATGTGAGCAGTTACTTGGCCAACTATATATATAGACCTGCTGTCATTCATTTGGTGCCTTTTCCAGTTTGACAGGCGACTAAGGAAGCCTCTAAGTATTTTACACTTCCATCTCGTGAACCATGACGAAAAAAATGCAGCTACGTCGTAGGTCCTTCCATCAAAGTACATTGAGTTGAAAAGCCTTCCTCTGATGTGTAATTCAAGGTTCAGTGTGTAAAATTTAGTGGCATCCAGCGGGGAGGTTGCAAACTGCAAACAACTTTCCAGTCTAACACTGCCCCCTACCGTTTCAAAGAGCGTAGGTTAGCTACAGTGCTGACACGGCAGAAAATGTGTTTCTTCTGAGACAGCAGAGAGTGGCCAGTCAAGAAATTAGGTTTCTTTAGGTATATTTATTAAGAAATTACATTTACTTAATTATTACAGTAAATCCACGTGTTATTGTGACTTGGCCACTGACAGATAACATGGAAAATGTAAGCCGAGAGTGTGAAACACTTTCACTGCACCACAGTCCATTATAAACTACATATTGGATGAAGTTTCTACAAACACTGACAAGAGAAACAAATTCATTCTCTCTGTGATTATGTGTCCTCGCCAAAACTGCCCGCCCGCAATAATATCTGGCCCGCTGCCAGATTATGGTGCTTTGATAGGCAAAAAATATATAAAATAAATAAATACTTTGGTAGTGGTGCTGAAATAGATCTCATTCACGGCAGCAACAGTTACTCCTACAAAATAAAATCAATAAATGAATTGAGGAAACACAAACACTTAAGCACATGCCGTAATGTGGACAAGAGAAACAGTCGCCGCAGAATCCATTTGTTGAACAGAGAAAAAATATATCTTGAGGTGGGATCGAACAAGCAAGCTTTGAGGTGAGACTCCTACGCTTTACCAGCTGAGCTAACAGAACACCAAGACAATTACTTCTAATATTTTGCCTTATAACTTCACCCATAATTTCAACCATCTAATGGTTGAAAAAATTGCTCCAATGCAAAACTTATTTGCCGACCCCTGCTGTATATTATTACTACTTCTTCTTCGAACGTACGTATTCAACATAGTGATGAGTGTCTACACTGCAAAAAGAACGTAGTGACGAAATGTGCTCTGTAAGCTGTTTGTACGTTTTCAGCTACTGTAGAAACATGATGATGCAACATGGTGACATCCATGGAATGGGTGGATATAAATGGCTCATTCTAAGGTAATAAAAACATTAAGGTTCACAATGAAAACATAGTTATGAATCTTATATTGCATTTCATCAATAGATACTCAGAAGTAATACACACCAGACCTTTAAACACATTAAAAGTTTCTACTTTTATTTTGCTTGAACTGCCTCAAAATCAAGAGCCTGCTTCTGCTGGTTGTCATGTTCTCTGCATTGGACAGATTATTGTATATATTTTTTTATATGATGCATGGAACTGGCCTGGTTCACTAAGACTAACTGCGTTCCACCACAGGGTCGCCTGAGGCAGTTTATCTCCCTGTCTTGACCAACACAGACTTTTTACAGCAGAGACAAAAGAGTCGTGTTGATTTATCAAAGTCATGAAAATGGTTTAACATTACGTGTGCGCAAAGCTAATAAGGTTATAAAAGCTATAACAGTAAAATATGTGTAGTGTTCTGGTTGTGTAGTGAATTTAATGGTAACGTCACTCTAAATTTACAGTTAGATGAGGTCATGTGTTCTTAAAACAAGAGGCGAGGCAAGTCACATTTATTTCTAGAACATTTTATAAACAAAAGGTTTAGGCAAAAGTGCGAAATTTCTTAGGGTGCTAATGCAGAAACTTTACATAAAAGTGCACATGAAACAGAAACAGTGATCAGATTTTATTGACATGAAATCAGAAATTTGTATTATCCCTAAAAAGCCCAATGAGAGCATTCCTAATGTGAACATGTTAGAATCTCATTGGTAATTCTGCAAGAGTTAAATTATCTCGTTGATTATATACCATCCACGAAGAAAACAACTAAAGAAAAACCCAACACATTGATAGTGGTCACATCAGGTGTTGGCGTTGCTACCTGCTGATGTACTTTACAGCCATGTGCTTTTTCTTCTCTAAATCAGAACAAACTGCTGCTGACTACCAAGCAGGGGCATTAGAAGAATGAAAGAAGGAACTGTTACAGCCCAGGCACACTGTGCTTTGGAAGTTAATGGTCAGATTTACACACACACACAAAAATATTTATACAAACATTTATCAGTAGCTGTATGAAAATGTGTGTAGATTATTATAGAGACACTAGTTGTCCCTTTCTATTACTGTGATGCCAATTTGGACACCCCTCAACATTGTTTATCCAGTTTCAGATGTGATTAATTACAAGAACAAAAAGCACACCACACAAACACCCTCTATACAACGACAAAGTTTGCTCCTAGGGCTGGCGTCTCAAGACAGAGTGTGTTAGTCAGGTAATGAGGCTCTGCGATCCCGAGAACTTTCCAATTAGACGCAAGACTTCCCTTCTCCTCTCTAATGACGGAAGCCCTCCATTAATCACCTGTCCTCCGCTGCAACACTTTGAAGACCGGGCTGTGCGCTCGCCAGGCTTTGATACACTACATGAAAGAGGAGTGGAGGGAAAAAGGGGAGGAAGAAATGGATACAGAGAAGGAAGAGAGAAGGAATGAGAGAGAACAAGGAAACTTCAAAGAGCGTGGGAAATAACTAAGCTGGGACTGTTGTATGGCTACACATCGGTACCTCCACGAAGAGAGGACATTTTACACCTAATCATCCCACCACCATCATTTGTTCTTTGCTCCCCTCAGGTCTCATGCTCTCGGCCTACGCTCGTGTTGGAGCAGTTCTGGGGGACAGGGCCCTGTTGGAGATGGCGGTGCAGGCTGGCAACTTCCTAAAGGAGCACCTGTGGGATGCTGAGCGGCGGACCATCCTCCGATCCTGTTACAGCGAAGACCAGATGGAGGTGCAACAGATGTAAGAAGAGAGTTTTGATAATGTGGCAGTTGAGATTTAAAGGCCCCAAACACCTTTTTTTCTGTATCATCTTGTCATTATATAAATGACTGCATCGTATATGAACGCACTACTTTCTGCTAAAGTTGGAACAGTTTTGGGTATTGCATTTTTAGATTTGTGTGTGTGTGTGTGTGTGTGTGTGTGTGAGAGACCAAAGAGGTGGTCCCATAGTGGCCGTATGTTTAAAAAAAATGAGCTGTCACAGGAGATTTATAAGTGTGTTCATAATTCAGTGCATTTCTCCCTGCATTTGTTTGTTTCCGGTTTACATGGGAACCGCCAGACTTCCTGTAAATAGTCTGAAGTCCAGAACATCCAAAATATGCTTTCATACTAGAAAAGAACCGAACCATGGTTCACTTTGATACTACCTCTTTTTGTCGGACCAAATTTCGTCCGGGGTATTTCACACCTGTAACATACGGCAGTTTCTCAGGAGAAACAGTAGGGTGTCAGGAGATGGCCTTGAAATAGTGGTGAAAGCTGGGAAAAACAGTGGCAGCAGGGTCTCGATTTAATGTTTTTGATTGCATGCCACTGAGGTGGTAAGTCATTTTTTCCCTGCTGCTCAGAAATGATATCTGCCACTTTTCAAAATGTGCGCTAAATGAAAGAGTTACATTTAGGCATAATTTAATGTAATGTTGTCATTCACTGCCCAACAAACTGTAGTTATACAAAAACGTTACATGCATGGAAACCACCTTTGTCTTTCAGTACAGGACAATCACTCCACCTTACTTAACAAGGTGTGTGGGTTGTATGTGATGCAGGCAAGTGTGCCGATGGCCACAATATGCTAACCTTACTACACATGTCTTTCTGCTCATTTTCTCTGTCTGCCAAAGTGGCGGCTGGCCTGACGATTTTATCTGCCTCTACAAACAGTTTACCGGTGCCAGGTGCTAATTTCAGAGCTTGGTTGGTTGGCAGGTATGCAAGCAGGTATGGCACTGTGTTACACCTATTTGTTAAGCTCTAACAAGTCAGTCACTTGTCTCTTTTTCCTTGATGCCTGAAATAACAATTTAACCCTTTTCTAGCATCAGGATATAAATGCATTAATACATACTTAAAGGGAGAGTAAGTGATTGTAATCCAGTGGACTTTTTGTTAAATTTGTTGAATATTTCCTCACGGTTCGCTAGCTTTTCATTTTGTGTGTGCTCTGAAAAAAAATCTGGTTATCCTACACAGCTCTGTAAATGTAAAAGAAAGAAAGTGGTGCCGAGGAACAGCAAAAGAGGAAAAGGTCTGGAGAGTAAAATCCAAGAAGAAAGTTGTATGACCAGGAAAGGGCGAAGGCGTATCAAGGTTTAAGGGAGCGAGACACTTAACCACTAGTTGCTCTGACATAGCAATTGTAAACTTTTGATAAAAGAGTAAATGTATAAACACTGGAAATACTGAAATTTTGGGGCGGGGCGGAGCTTCTGAGGGAGCACTGAACTGGTGTATTTTTTTTTTTTGGCAGTTGTATTACTTAATATTAAAGAAACAAAGTAGCACATTTATATAAGAGAGAGTTTCACTTTGTACAGGAGCAATAAGCGGTTGTTTTGCTGGACGAGAATGACTAACTCTTTAAACAGGAAATGAGGCTCTAGGGATAAAACAGGTTAGGGCAGGAAACATGCTCACGTGCACTGCAGTAACCTGGTTACTGTAAAACTGCATTTACATGCACAGGTCAATAATGACATTTTTCTTCTAGCCTAGATCGTACTGTATATTTGAAACAAGATTGGCTATATTCTAAGTAGATTATAGATGCCTGTTGAATGATATATGATGTCAGAGCTTTTAAACTGACAGCACAGTGAAAGGAGAGGCTCGGTAGCAGGAGAATATGCACTCTATCTTGCTGATTTGTATGTGTATGAATTTAGTACATGCATACTGATCAACTATAGTGAATTATTTAGAATTACTTATCCTAGTTTCGGTAAAACTAAACATGGCCAAGTAATAAGGCTCCTCCAGCAGAAATGTAGCTCTGTTTAAAAAAAAAGAAAAAAAAAAGATCTTGTATCCTTCAACCTGATGACAAAAAGGAAGCTGAATTTCTCATTTACATTTAAAAAGTCAGGTTAATCCACACAGCCAGCAATTACGTATACTTACTGATCAGCTTGTGGCGTCATTTAATCCGGTAATTAGACTGAGAATGTTCTTGAAGCCTGAGAACATAAACACACATACAAACAAACAAACACACAAACAAACACACAGTGCCAAACACACAAACAAACACACAGTGCCTTGTTGATTGTATACCTCCACTCCAGGTGTCCTCGTTCCGTTGGCCGGCCCTGTGCCCTAGTTACTGTGAATGAGTGAGTGTGAAATACCACCGAATCAGCAGAAAAATGCGCCAGGAGACCCGCAAACGCGCATGGACAGATACACACACGTGCCTAAACACTCTGGCCTTTTTCTACACCTTCCATCTCATTTATAATTGTCCAGTTCAGCATTTGTGTCAGCATTGAGAAGGCTTACTTAGGCCCTTTTCTCAAGCCTGGTTTAGTTTCCATACGTGGGTAAATCACATATGGGCCGGGGAGTCATTTGCCAGGAGGAATGGTAGCTGCTGAGACTAACTGTGTTAATAGGCTGTGGAGGTGTTGAGAAGCTGATGCCTTAGATTTTCTGTGGCCTGTGCCTGGCCTGGATGATTGAGAGTTTTACTACTGTCTTCGGGGACCAGTAGTAAGACTGGTGTTTTTGCTTATATATTCTAACATTTACCAGAGAAAGTGCTCCTAAATTTTGGACTTTCAACTGCTCACACTATTCCACCAGTCTTTATTGAACCTGGAACCTTTTCTGAGTTATTAGTTAGAGCAGCAGGTGCTTTGTATTGGATCTACCAAAGACACCAAAGGAGGAAGCGTTCTGGCGCACTGGATGAACCGAGACAGGGTTTTCGCATTGCACTCACTTCTATCCACCTGGTGAATGTCCGCTCTCTGGCCAACAAAATGGACCAAGTGCTGCTCCTCAACAGAACTAACTCAGACTTTTGCAGGTCTGCCACCCTTTTACCAAATCCTCAGACAGCGCACTCTAACTGCCGGGATTTAATCTCTTCCACGTAATGGAGCTCACAGTCTCTACATAAACGAAGGTTGGTGCACAGATGTCAGTGTTGAAGAAATCATGCAGCCCTCACTTCATGTACTGTAAACCTTTATATTCACCGCAGGAGTTGTCCTTATTTATTCTGGTCTACTTTCCACCTTAGGCCTGTGTTAATGAGGCGTTACTACATCTGGCCGACCAGATAACTAACGTGGAGAAAAAACATCCAGACTCCCTGCTCATTGTTCTCTGCGACAGAGCAAACCTGAGTGATGAACTTCCAACGTACAAACAGCATATTAAGTGTCCCACCAGGGACACTAACACACTAGACCACTGCTAGACTACATTAAAGGACACTTATCACTTTGTTCCCCATGTTGCCTTAGGACTCTTTGATCACTGTCTGGTTCATTATAATCTGCTAAACCTGTTGTAAAGACTTCAAAAACTTCAAAAACTCCACAATCACCCCAGTCCCCCCAAAAATGTCTCTCTGGATTAAGTAACTACAGGCCTGTCGCCTTGACTTCTGTAGTCATGAAGTCCTTTGAAAGACTGGTGTTGGCCTACCTGAAAGAAATACAAGCCCCTTGCTGGACCTCCTGCAGTTTGCCAACAGGGCTAACAGGTCACTGGATGATGCAGTTAACTTGGGACTGCATTACATGCTGCAACTCTCCCGGGGATATATGCTCTCCCTCCTGCTCTTCTCCCTCTACACCAATGACTGCGCCTCAGGAGAACCATCTGTCAAACTCCTCAAGTTTGCTGACGACACAACGGTCATCAGCCTCATCCAGGACGATGATGAGTCGGCCTACCGACGGGGGGTTTATCAGCTGGCTCTCTGGTGTGGCCAGAACAACCTGGAGCTTAACACGCTCAAAACTGTGGAGATGAACACAACCGTGGACTTCAGGAGAAGCCCCCCCACTCTTCCACCCATCACCATACTCAACAGCCCTGTGTCTGCTGTGGAAGCCTTCAGATTTCTGGGATCCGCTATATCCCAGGACCTAAAGTGGGAGCCCAACACTTACCCCATCATCAAGAAGGCCCAGCAGAGGATGTACTTCCTGCGCCAGCTCAGGAAGCTCAACCTGCCTAAGAAGCTGCTGATCCACTTCATCATACAGTCTGTCCTCTGCACGTCCATCACTGTCTGATTTAGATCTGCCACCAAAAAGGACAGGAGCAGATTTATGGAGCTAAAAGAGTCTCAATAAAGATAAATACACACACTACATTCACATATGCACACATGTGATTCATAAATACACACACAGGATACACAAGTGCACACAAAATTCACAAATGCACACACAAAATTAAAAAAGCACAGATTGACAAATGCACACAAAATTCACAAATGCACACACAATTCAGAAATACACAAAATTTACAAATGCACACAAGATTCAGAAATGTATTTCTGATGTACACACAAATATATCTTGATTTACAAACTGCTAGTGGTCCGTGAACTTCACTGCATTTGTGCGTGAATTTTGAGACTCCCCTGACTTGGCTCGACACACAAATGCATTTTTTTAATACAGGGAATGATCTGCAACCAATCAGATATCTCCCTTGTTTCAGCCCTCTGCATTTCTTGTGTGCATTTGTAAATTGTGTTTGCATTTGTGAATTTTGTGTGTATTTCTGAATTGTGTGTGCATTTGTAAATTTTGTGTGCATTTGTGTATCCTGTGTGTGTATTTATGAATCCCGTTTGTGCATATATGAATCCTGTGTGTGCATATGTGAATGTAGTGCGTGTATTTATCTTTATTGAGACTCTTTTAGCTCCATACAGATTACAACGGACAGTCAGGGCTGTGGAAAAAGTCTCAAGTACATAACAACTTGACATTGTACTTATATATTCCAGCATCCTTGCACCATGTGCCATCGCACTGTGTACAGGTGCACATGTATGCTTGTACATGTGTACCTATTTATCTCATCTATCTCCGAATTATAAACCCAACACTTGTTTTTGCCCCATTCATCATGTGCGAAGTTGCAGTCAGGTCGAGATGAGGACAACGAGCATGCAGATGAGCTTCCCTGAGACAGTTCCTGACAGTCTATGCTGAAATTCTTTGTTGCGCAGCGGTCCAGGTGGCTGGTCTTAGAAGATCTTGGAGGTGAAGATGTTGGATGTGGAGGTCTTGGGATGGTGTTGTTACACGTAGTCTGCGGTTTTGAGGCCAGCTGGATGTACTGCCAAATTCTCTGAAATGTCTTTGGAGATGGTTTATGGTAGAGAAATGAACATTCAGATCATAGGCAACAATTTTGGTGGACATTCCTCCAGTAAGCTCCCTCAAAACTTGCAATATCTCTGCCATTGTGCAGTGTGATGGAACTGCACATTTTCTAATGGCCTTTTGTTGTGGCCAGCCTAAAGACCATTGTGATGGTCAGCTCCTGATATTTATGTTCCAATTCATCTACACCAAACTGGGAAATCCATTTCTTTATGGACCCGTCTTTGTGCATGGGGATATCGCCATGTTGCAGGAATGGGCCTTTCCTAAACTTTTGCCACCAAGGGCAAGCATACTTTAATTATAGGATGTAGATTTGGTATTTCCCACTATTAGAACTAAGAGGCCTCGCCCAAATCATGATAAACAGCTCCAGACCAAAAATACATCAAACACACGTAGTAGTGCTTGCTGACTGATTTTCAAGGAAGACTAAAAGTGCTTTTTTTTAGGCACTTTTTTAGCCACGGATTAATACACACCTGGTGTACTAGTGTATATTCACAGCACCACGAGGTTGCATGTTGGATTGAGTAATAAGAAACTACAGTTTGTGTGTTTTATGTGTTATTTTATATGTAATGGCACAGAATAATATGGCACAGAACCAGTTCATTCTGTTGCACTAGCTACCATATTCTCTAACATAAAGGTCGCTGCTGTTGTAAAAATGATGGGAGTCGATGTGTTTACGTGACCCCAGAGATTTTTCCCTCTATGGCTTATTCAGGGGGAATTGAAGTAACTAGCGTGTGAGTGATGAGATTCATTATGAAGCTATTATTATAAAACTGTCTCTGAGTGCTATGATACAGGAGACTGACAAGGCGTTTTATCTTTGCTCTCAGGGAAATGACTCATTTAACACACACTGTTGAAGGTGTGAGTGAAAAGGCTGTTGAGTACTACTGAAAGGCTTTTACATTTTTGTGTTCGCGTGTCAGTGAGGCCCTCTTGAGGATTTGTCTCAAATTGGCATCCCTGTGGATGGAGTCACATCAGCCAAGTGACGCGTCGCTGTGTGAGATGAAGGGGAGTACAAGTACAAATTACCAAAGTTGTTTTACAAGAAGCAAAGTACCAAGAGTAAGAACGTTTCGATCATGTAAAAAAAGCTAAGAACCTCTGAAACTGACCTAAATAAAGTTTACAGCTTATTTGCAACCTGTTCCTTGCTCCATCTGATTGACTCACTGTAGCGATGTAGCTGTGTTGTCATGCCAGATCGGCAGTTACTTTGGTAACAATTATAATACAGTTGTTACACAAATTATATAATGAAAATAAGAACCATGTTGTAATTAACCAATTTTTTCCCTTTAAGACGACAGTCTTCAGTCACCATAAATAACAATCATCTTAAACATTAGGTGCGTTTGACTTCATGCGGCGCTGCGCAGTGCTGACTTAAGGTGATGCATGCTGGAATTAAAATAAGGTATGATGGTTAGAAATCGTGTCCGACTTCAGCTGCCACCTCAAAACGTCACCATGTCACATGACATTAAAACGGGAAACGTCTGCTTTTTATCAGAAGTGGAGAAGTTAACCAGTCTTGCATCTGCCAAACCAACCAGTCAGGCCCCTTCCTTTTTAATTGTTCCCTTTTGTTTGTAAAAAAACAAAACACTTCTAGTAATTTGTTTGTTTTTGAGTGTGAAACAGGCTGATTGTTGCACATTGTGGCCACCAATTGGGGCTACAACTGTTCTCACCAGGCACACATTTTGGCCATAAGGTGTTTTCTGCTCTGCAACCACAAGATGGACAGTGAAAGACCAATTTATACTTCTGTGTCGAGTCTATGCCATAGCTGATGGTTTGGGCTATGGTCGTCATATGCATTTATTCTTGTGCATTGGTGTCAGCATCGCTCTGCAATTGCACCACCAAAACACTAGGGGTCTGGTTTCTATGTTCCACTGAGTTGACTTTCTCCTTCTTTTTGGTGAAGGCTTTACACCAAACGACTGAAACTGAGTGGATTGTTGGAGCTGAACGATGTTGAACAAAAGTTACTTTTAGTGAAATCACTAAATCGCAAAGTAAATCAAGAGAAGGCATTGGATGGTATGTATGCTGGATGGTAACCCTTGACCTGTTTTACAAGAGAAAAGACTTTGAGGACGAAATCTAACTTGGTTGGTTTGGCAAATGCCGTTCTGGTTAACTTTCCACCTCTGGTAAAGAGTTCCTCACAGCGGCAACCTTCCTTCTCTATTGATTTATCAGTGGAGCTTGTGATCCCTGTTTATCCCATGCTATAGTCAGGTCAAGATGTCAGTCATACAGTAAACATAGCCACAAGTTTTAGCTTTTCTTAAGTCTTAGCTTGTTTAAAACGTGTCATATTTTCAAATACAAAATACATTCCCACACTTTGGATTGCCATTAAATTACCTTGTCCTGTCCACTGCAAGAGTCTCCTTTGACTTTATGAGTCAACCCTTGTCTGTTTGTCTGGGAAGGCCCAGATATGGTTCCTTACCTCACCATAACCTCTCAAAGTCCTCGTGCACTTCATCTCCTCCAAACTCGCCGCCTCCTGTTTTGATCCTCTTGACCTCACCAACCACCGACCTCGCCTGACGCTGCGCTATCTGGCTTCCTGTCATCGTCTGTCCCCCTGCACTCACGCAGAGGGATGCTATTGTGGGAATTAGGAGAAAGAGGGAGAGACAAGTGAAGGGAGAAGGTGGCACACTGATGCGAGAGGCAGGTCTAACTGGAGTCAGATTTGTCTAATTACTGCACTGCTTCACTTTAAACTTCAAAGACTGTGTGTACACAGATGTTGGTGCACATTTCTATACTGTCTGAATAGAAACTATAGCTTGATCTTCTTCAGGCATTGTAAACAAGCATTTGAGAATGTAAAAGGTAAGGGGGAGAACAACAAGAGCCAAGTTCACCATCAGTAAGCCACTACTCAACACTTCTCGCACAGATCTGTCAACAAATTCTTGATGAAAACTGTCCTCATTCTCGCTGTGATTTTCATTTCCCTTCTCTGGCTGTATTCTCCAGATCTCCGCCTATCTCTGGCTTCCTGGATGACTATGCCTTCATCATCTGTGGCTTGCTGGACCTGTACGAGGCCACGCTGCAGACTGAGTGGTTGCAGTGGGCCGAGGAGCTGCAGCTGAGGCAGGACGAGCTGTTCCTGGATGACCAGGGTGGAGGCTACTTCTGCAGCGATCCCAGTGACAGCACTGTACTGCTGCAGCTCAAAGAGGGTGAGGCATAGATGCATTGATATATGAGAACATATCACCAGTATAGATCATGAAACAAACCATTCCCCTGACACTAATGATGTCAGCGACTAAAGCTGGCCTTGTGTGAGACTGCATTTTTTTTCTTACTTGCCTGCACCATAACAGCATTAAATTTTGGCACTCAGCCCTTTGTGTGACAGACATTGATGTCATAATAAAGCCTGATGCTTACCTGACAGTTAGCCATCATTTTTACATAGTTTTATACCAGCATTCTTCAATCCCCTTTATAAGTTACAGGTCAAACCTAGAATGTATGCAGCACCCCCAGTGTTTCCCATTAATTAATGAGACTATGGTGGCCTGCCACAGTTTATTTTGTTCCGCCATAGTTTCAACATGAACCAAAAATATGTTAACATTAACAAAGACTTATAACATTGTGTTTTGCGCCGCTGCTCCCTGCTGCTTTAAACTCATGTGCTCACACACTTTGGCAACCGACTTTTCTTTTGAGGTGATTACGGTAATTTTACGTGTTTGTACTAGGGCTGTAGTCAACCAAAGAAATCCTTAGTCGACCAAAGTCCTGCCCTGCGCAATGATTAGTCGACTAAAAATA
>JAPMOB010249736.1:8151-25320 GCA_029875015.1 Lepomis gibbosus
TAAACAGCCTACAGTCAACACTAAGTTAAGCCAATTGAGCCAGTGCTTACTTAGGAAGAGGTACCTGACTTAAATGTAATGGCTGAAAGTAACTATGTGTGGTTTTGTAGAAGGACACCGTATGCTTTTTATCACTTTATCTTCTCTTTGTAATCGGAAGACGTTTCGGAAGACATTTTTTTTTTTCTTCTAATGTCTGAGTAATGAGTTGCACTTCACTAGTTTTTTCATTTCACCATCTATTTTAAAGCTACAGTGTAAAGTTTATGCACAACTTGGTGCTTGCTGAAAAGTCCCTGCTTCCTCTTTAATGGTCTGTATCTTTTCTGTTTGGTAGAAACCAAGCTCAAACAAAAGCAGCACTTCACGTGTCTGCGGTGTCTCACGTTTGCTTTTGGTTCTGCATTCTTAAAGATTCTTAAACCTTTTTAATTATTCAATTTCTGTTTTGTTAGCTGTAACAGACACCAGGGTTGGTTTCTGTAGCCTTCACTATCCTTCCACTTAAAAAGCACGAGTCCATTTTAAGACTAAGGGGGGAAGCACTGCTGCAGTATTTGTACAGAATTGTGCAGTGTTTGCCATCCAACTATTATTTACTGCAAGCAAGGGCCCCAAATGTTTGTACACACTGTTTAAAATAATTTTGAGTCATGTAATCAGTGGAAAAGAGCTGAATACAAAAAAAGTTTTCTTTACATTATGCAACTATCGTTTTTTTTCCTTTTTTCAGGGCTCTTTCGTCATTGTTTTACCAGACATTAACACTCTGTGAGCTTTCCTATGTGCGCCACAGCCGTTTTCTATCACAGAGCCATACGGTTTTCCCACTCTGGAAACCTGAGTGTTTAAGGAAGTTCAGTCTCTGTTACAGAGCCATTATGTTATGTGTAATAGTGCAAAGTAATGCAAGACTGAAAATTGAATAAGAATCTTCTCTGTGAAGATGAGCGTGAAACTGCTGGTGGCCTTTTGTAGAGTTGGTTGACTTTTTGTCATTAGGAGCACTCTTGTCAAGTTGCACAGATTCTGTAATTGCAGTCATTTGCAGCCTCTGACCTGACGAAATGTAATTTTTACGAGTATCTTTGTCTTGCTGCGCTTACAAAAATTAGATCAGCGTTCTCTGAAAACATGTTAATGTCTTAGTGGATGAAATTTCAGTTGGATTGGATGCAATTACACTGCCTCTTCCTGCTGTTGTCTTCTTCTAAGCAAGTTGAGGAGCAAGAGTCACCCTACGTTTGGATTTAAAACTTGTTATTTGGAACTAATGTATTAAGTTTGCCGTTGAGATAACGTGTTATGGCTTAAGAGTCTTGCGAATGAGATTTAAATATTTAATCAATTCGTATGGACATTGTAAATGTCACTGAAATAGCTGTTAAGATCCCTACAATGAAGTATTTCCCTGATAAATGTTTTAAGACTTGAGTGCATCTTCTACAATTCATAAACAGTGTGATTTTTCTTTTTTTCCCCCAGTATATAATAAAGCGGCTTAGCTGAAGAATGGATATTATGTTTGACAAAGGGAGTGCAAAACTGTGCATAAAAACAATAAAACCTAAAGTTGAGGCAGTTTTGCTTTCCAAGAGAATGATTGGACACCACTTCCTTGCTCTCTGTGAAATGTTTTTGCATCCTCAAACAGCTGCAGCAGTTTGTCGAACAGTGAGTCTGAGACTCAACCCAGCAGTAAGATGTGCTGCTTATGGCAGATCATAAAGATGAATGGGGAAAACATCCATAATTGTTTACAGATTTGATGCAACAGGAACATAATTAGCTGTTTCTCTTGAGTGCAAACAGCCAAGAAAACGTTCACGACGCTGGGTGACAAGGCTATGATTTTCAACGTGCTTGTTTGCGAGATTTATCCTCTGAACGGGTATGCACAGTCCAAAGAAATCCCGACTTAATTCTGCATCCCTTCGTTATCTCTCTTTGTGGGGCCAAACCTGCATGCAGGTGCCCAGAGAATAAAGAGACATGCATGTGCAGGTTTGAATTCAAGGTACTGACTCTAATGGTCTGTGTAGGGGATTATCTCAAACCCAGCAGTCTTATAATCAGAGTCTAGAGCAACCTTACCAGTCTGAACAAGCAGCCGCTTAAGTGAAACTCCTGTGACCTTTGCAACATATTGGATGCAACATCTCGAAATAAATGATTCAGTCTGGGAAAGTAGTTTCACAAAGAACCATGCCTGGATGGAAAAATGTCACATTTAGCAATATTTTACCAAAACTCTGTCAATCAAATCAGACCCAGACTGTCCTAGTGAAGCAGGGGCCTGTTTTCTTTCACATTAATGTTGACGACTCACTAATCAAAACAACTAGCATGCCAATGACCAATACGTAAGCCTGCGATAACCAAGTGGAGCTCACTAATTTATCTTCTGTTTGTGAGCAATAATTATTTGCGAAACATGACGCTGCCCCCATTTCATCAACCACCCTTTATTAATAACAAAGTAGAAAGCATGTATGTTTATCTTTGTATGTTGGTGGGACACTGGGTGTCTCATGCATCTTTTTTTGATCATGTTTGCAGAGTTTCTGAGAATGATGATGTCATACTGATCAGCTGACGCTCTCCCACCTCCGGATGAGACAGTTCTGGGAAGACGAAGATGCGGCAAACAGGACTTCAAACGTCAGGTTCAGACTTGCAAAATCCTGGAAAGGGTAGCTTTACCATTCCAGGAAAGAGATTCTGTAAGGTGCGATATGAAATGCCAAAGAAATTTCCTCTCGAACATGAAACTGGAGCTTGACTTAAAGAGATGGGACTGGAAACAAAGTTTCATAACGGTATCTGCTGGGAGTCCAGGATACTGTTGAAGTTTAATGGACCTTTTTAAGGTCTGCATTTGCATTTAGTTGAAGAACTGGATTCTGTGTTTTCTGCATTGGACTCTTGTTGCAAACACTGGTGCTATGTGACATCATGCAGTGCTCGATGTGATTTGTCAAGTGTTGTAGTAAAGCTAATATTTTCATTTGTCCATTGTAAGATATTTCCTGAGTGCACATTAAGCTTTTCTCTCAGTTTGAGTCAGACAGCAAATTACACATTCAAAGCCGTAGATTAATTTACACGGTCAATATTAAAGCCACTGTCATGGGGACTTGATATAAAATATTAACAACACTACAGTACAACAAATCTTTTCTGTGCTCAGAAAAATAGGAAGTGCTGCAAAGCTTTTTTCTTTCTTCATTGTACAACCCATTGAGAGCCGGGTTGAGATTGAGTAAGAGGGGAGTATTGAGTGATGAAAGAACTGCAATATGAGTCAGTTTTATCATCAAATCTAGCAGTAATTTTAGATGTTCAGACAGGCTGGAGCATGACTTTTCACTTGGGTGTGCAACTACTGTACTTTTATCTAAAGAACGTGTTTTCTTAAACCATAACAACACGCTGGATCAAGTTCAAGGAGTTATATCTATAGCGTCTTTTGCTGGGCCACTTAATTTTAATGTCATCCAAATTGACTCATTTCAGCATGGATGTGACAAAATGAAAGAATTGACACCTATTAATGAGCTATTGTGTCATTAAGTAGAGATTTTTTCCTTTATGGCTATGTCTCCCTTATATTAATATTTGGTTTCAGACAGAAAAGTTAAGTCAAAAGTGAGACCAGAGCAAATAAAATCCTGTTCAAAAATGAGAGCAGGATATTGAGGATTTCCATTTTACATATGTTTAGTTTAAGTCAACAATCATCTACTTAGTTTCCAAAACAATAAGGCATAATAACTAATGTCAACAGAGTGCGCTGTCTTAAAAAGTAAACAGGAGTGAGTGCAGTATTTAAAGAACAGGAGTATTGGTTGGGTGTCATACATCTGTACATAGACACCATACAGAGAGTGGGCGGTAAATAGGGGACAACCATTGCCATACTTTTGTCAGTGGTGGAAGAAGTACTCCAGTATGCAGGAACCATATCCTCTACTGGAGTAATGATACCTATACAACATAAAATTCTCCATTATGATTAAAAGTCCTGCATTTATAGATTATCAGCAATATGTACTTAAAGTGAAAGTACTCATTATACGGAAAAATGGCCCCTGTGATTTATTTTTATTAATAGTAGGATTTTACTGTTGAGGTGGAGCCTGTTTCAACTACTAAGTTTTAAAAGGTTCACAAGACCCAATCAGTAAAATTGAAGTAACTCCAGCACCAAGTAGTGATGTAAAAATCCCAATTGCCCTCTGAAATGCCAGTGGAGTGGGCCTTTGCAGTTCTATCAACGGAGAATAAAAGGAATTCCGGCATAACTGTCAGTTTCGAGACAAAAACAAATCCAGTCTATCATGAAGCAGATGTACCAGTCGTCGTGTTACGCTTCACTTCGCTGCCTACAAGAGTGGGTGGCCCACGCCCTCTACGTCACCGAGCTGAAGCCTCAAAGTGGAGACTCTCAACTTTGCTGCCTTCACTCAGTGGTGGAACGCGCTGCTGTCCCCTCCCTCCCCCCTCCACAGCTGCATACGGAGGCGCGAAGCTGGAGGGCAAACATGATCATAACTCGGCACGGAATATTTCGCAACTTGTAGTCTACTGACGCACCAGACGGACAGCCCTTCGCCACAGGTAAATTCACCTGGCTGATTGTTCTAGCTCTTTGTTCTTCTTTTGGGATTACACTGTGGCTTCTGTCAGGAAAACAAGATTTGCCTGCTTTATATTTGGGTTTTCTGCAAGTTCGTCTTCCTATTTTTCAGTGCCTCTGTTGGAAGTTCTTATCCCTTCTTTGTTGTTGCTCAGCCAGGTCGAACAGGTAGGCCTAGTTGTAAAGTTAATTCCATAATAAAGGAAGGCGTCTCGGGTTTTTAATGGAGGAAACTGTCCTTTAGACTGTATTACGTGGACGTCTTGTTTTGCAGCATATCTATCTTAACCCAAAGGGAGGTTTGTAGATAGAAAACTATGGACCCTTCTCATGTCACTTAACTGAGCTATTGTTTTAATGTTACTATACTCACTATCTTGAAAACTTAAATCAATCAAATCACTTTCACGTGCACTTTGGAGTCAAGTCACCAGTGGTGTAATAAGTGCATTAACTCAAGTAACGTCCTTACCATACAAATTTGAGGTGCTTGTATTTTACTTAAACTTTTCTCTTCATGCCACTTTTTACTTCTACTCTACTACATTTCAGAGTGAGATTTTGTTACATCTTAATTTACTAGTACCTTTTACAAATAAGATATTTGCCTACAAAATACACAAAGCTTATAAAATATGATGTTTTGTTGTCATTTCAACTACCCAACAACAAGTATAGCCGAGTGGATTAGTGGATGGATCCAAAAAAAATGTCAACTCATTTCATGGTTCCAGCTTCACAAATGTGAGGATTTGATGCTTTTTCCCTTAATTACTAGTTCAATTGTTTTATATATTTATATTTAAGCCTTATGCTTTTGAGTTTTGGACTCACCAAAACAAGCACTGCGAAAGTGAAACTTTGGTCTCTGATTGTTCCAAAACATAGTGAGAAATGCTGTCACAATCAATTAATATAAAAAGTAATGTGCTGATTAATCCATAATGAAAATGATCATCATAGTTACAGTCCTATAATATTTAAAAATGAGCTCCACCTACTACAGCTGTAAAAATCCTGCTTTTCCAATAATGCATGAGTAATAAGAATCTAATGATAAATTGGAATCGGTCACAGGGGACATATGTCTTCTCTCGTGGCCTTGGGAAATTGGCAATATGCACTGCTATGCATAGAAAATCATTTCATTTAGACTTTTCACCACTCTTATCATCATGGATTTAAAATGTCTTCAATAGAAAAAGTCTGGGGGGAAAGTTACAAATGCTTTCATTCATGTTTGTAGATTATATTTAGCAATTAATATACGAAGTGAATGAACAGAAGACAAATCAAAATCAAATCACAATGTTTATGTGACCAGCCTTTTCCTTCAAAACAGCATCAGTTTTTCTTGGTTCACTTGCACAAAGTCAGGGATTTTGTATGGACATCTCGTCAGGTGTATAATTAAACAATTATACCAAATAGGTGCTAATGATCATCAATTCAATATGTAGACTGAATAACAATCATTAACTGAAAATGAAACACCTGTGTAGGTGGAATGCAACTGAGCAAGGAACAGCTAAACTCTTGAAGGACCGTAGATGCAATTGTTAGCTAAAGAAACTTACTGCAGCAGATGAAAGACACATCACGCTTACTTCCCTTCCCAATCGGAAGATGTCCAGCAGTGCTATCAGCTCGGAACTAGCAGAAAACATCAGGACTCTGGTACAACCATCTACCATCCAGAGAAGTCTGGTCAGAAGTGGCCTTCATGGAAGACTTGTGGCCAAAAAGCCATATCTCCGAAATGAAAACAAGGCCAAGGGACTAAACTAAGCTTGAAAACACAGGAACTGGGATGCAGAAAAATGGCAGCAGGTTCTCTGAACTGATGAGTCAAAATTTTCAATATTTGGCTGCAGCAGAAGGCAAGTTGTTTGTCGGAAGGGCTAAAAAGCTGTACTGTCTGCAGGCAACAGTAAAGCACAGTGTAGGTTCATTGCAAATTTGGGGCTGCATTTCTGCAAACTGTGTTGGGGTCAGAATTAATGGTCTTCTCAATGCTGGGAAATACAGGTAGATACCTATTCATTAAATACTGTCAGGGAGGCTTCTGATGGTCCCCATATTTATTTTGCAGCATGACAACATCAAAAAAATTATCTTCAGCGTAAAGAAGAACAAGGAGTCCTGGAAGTGAGGGTATGGCCCCTGCAGAGACCAGATCTTAACATCATCTAGTCTTTCTGGGATTACAAGAGAGAAGCAAGAGAAGCAAGTCAGGCTTCCTGAATCCACAGAAGAACTGTGGAAAGCTCTCCAAGATGTTTGGGCCAGCCTACCTGCTGAGTTCCTTCAAAAACTTTGTGCAAGTGTAGAATTGATGCTGTTTGAAGGCAAAGTGTAGTCACAACAAATACGTCTGTTCATTCATTCATGAACAGTACTATGTGTTTAATTTGTATGTATGTATGTGAACAGAAGGAAAATCTTAACATATTTAAATATTATTTGAAGCTTGATTTAAAGTTTTCTGTAGATAGAATAACCAATTAACCGCCCAATTGTTTCAGCTCTTGTACAATTGAAAAATGGTTCCTCTCATGCTTTCTCATTCTCATTTCACAGATCCGCCTTAAAAATGGCCCAACAGAACCACAGCTGTCATTATAGCGAGTCCATGTCCTTCTTCTATAACAACACCGGTGCTGAGGATAAATGGGACAAAACGCAACTCATCCTCGTGCAGGTGGTGGGCTCTCTCTTCTGCTGTTTCATCCTAGTCTCCAATGCTATGGTCATAGCTGCTGTCATCACCAATAAGAGGTTTCACTACCCTTTCTACTATCTTCTTGCCAACCTCGCCGCCTCGGACTTCCTTGCAGGCATAGCGTACGTGTACCTCATGTTTAACACAGGTGTGGTGTCACGGAAACTTACAGTAAAAGGATACTTCATCCGTCAAGGTCTCCTGGATGTCAGTCTCTCAGCCTCGCTGTCTAACCTGCTGGTAATAGCTCTAGAGCGCTACATCTCAGTCATGAACTGGAAAGTCCACAGCAACCTGACGAAGAGGAGGGTGACGCTGCTAATCGTGCTGGTGTGGGCCATCTCCATCTTTATGGGCGCTGTGCCGAGTCTGGGCTGGAACTGCATCTGCAACCTGAGCGACTGCTCCAAGCTGGCTCCCATTTTCAGCAGGAGCTATGTGATCTTCTGGTCTGCGTCTAACCTGGTGGTGTTCCTGGTGATGGTGGCCATCTACATGAGGATTTACGCCTACGTCAAGAAGAAGACTTCAATGCTCATGCCACATACCAGCGGCTCCATCAATCGCAAGAGGACTCCCATCAAGCTCATCAAGACGGTCATGGTTGTGCTTGGTAGGTGCTAATCATAAATCTTTGGTCTGTGCAGCAACATTGATGATACAGCAGTGAGTCAGAGCATTTACCACATTAGTCAGGTGTAAGTAGTTGTGGTATACGGCTGTGTTTCTTTCGCCTGAGCTTAAACAAGTCACAAAGTCCAGGAAGTTTGCAGAGTCACTGCTGAACACGCTGGATTGTAATCAATGATTTCCTGATATGAGAGAAAACCTTGAGCGTGATAAAACAAACACTTTCCATAAACTTGGCAAGTGCTGGTCTGTGATCTAGGAGAGCTGTAATTGAAATCAAAAGAGTAGTCTGCAAAATGTTTCTTTTTCTTTCTCTGTAACAGTGTGTTATTTGCTACACTACAGTCTGATTCTTTTGAGTTTGTTTTCTGTCCAGTGACTTAAATACTCATTGACCCATTATCGCTTATTCTGTCTTTGTAATTATTTGCTTCAATGATTCAGTCTAAAAATGTTAAACTTTAATAGAAGATTCAGTTTAGAGGATGTAAAACAAGAAAAAGAAGCACATCCTGATTTTTGAGAACGTGAAAACAGAGAACGTTTGGAGTTTTTGTGCTATAAATTCCCTAAACAGTTAACTGATTATGAAGTTGTTGGCATTTTCTCATCATCGGCTTACCGATTAATTTACTTATAGTTGCGGGGGTAGCTATGAGGCAGCGGATAAGAAACATGCCTTTGCAGGGTTTGATTCCCATTGTGACACATCCAATGTGTCCCTGAGCAAGACACTTAATCCCTGGTTGATCCAGAGGTGTTCGACCTCTGACTTATAGCAATTGTAAGTTGCTAGATAAAGTAAATGTAAATAGTTGCAGCACTACTCTGTTCTTTTCCCAGAGTAATAAAGCACAAAAAGTTTATTTCTCTTCTTATGCATTTTCATCATGAGACCATTAGAGGTCCTGGTCTGGCTCTTTGTTTAGCTGTTGCAACAGGATACTTTGCAATAGTGGCACCATCTACAAATTGCTCTTTTCCCAGCCATTTCTCTTGAGGAGTATAATATAAGACTGTAACACTAGGACTGCACCAGCTTATTCTACTGGATCATCACAATATGGTGTTAAATGCATATTCTCACGCAAGCATAACACAATGTGCATAGTAAGTTACCAAATTCTGGTGTGGCTGATGCGTTTCAGATCAGGTCAGATGAATGCATGGGATAATTGTTGTGACAACTATGTGCTCTGTTGCCCTGCAGGATAGTATTCTGTAATTGTTCTTTATCTCTATGAGCAGTCGGCTTGCCCAGCCAGATGGCTTGATACAGTATGTAGCATATGAGCTTTCTGTCTCTGTACATGCTTTTTTTCAAACTGCTGTGTAATTATTGCTCCCTGCAAAGACACTGCTCCTCAGCATCTGTGGCGTACCGTCCCCACACCGCACTGGCATTCAATGAACATCCCCTCCTCCCCACCATCCAAAAAAAAAACAAAGTAAGAGGAAGAAGAACTTATACTTAAGGACTTTTTCAATTACTTTCACATGCTTTGCAGAGTTCCATTGAGCTTGCGGAAGTTTTACTACACAAGTGTCATTGTTAAATTCCCTCTTGAAGTTGTTGTGACTTTGGGGTAAAATGCAAAAAAAGAAAAAGCCTAAGTGTCTTGGTTTGGGTGGTGCAAAAACAAAACAGTTCACCTGGAACTCTTGTTCCAGGTGAAACACAGTCTGCTCACGTGGAAATCTCAACGAGACAAACCAGTTAGAAGACGCATAATCCATGCATGCTTTGTTATAAATAGAGTGAAATGAATGAGAGTGCATAAGCGCTGGATAGCGATACAGTTCGACATTGTCGCTGTAAGTTGCCTGTGCTGGCAATCAAACACTTGAGAAGTAAAGAACATGTGTAAATGTGCACTTTAATAATTAGTTACTGGAAAAATTTAGTTACTTTAATGTCTAACAAACAAATTGAAGGAATTACTTCTCTTGTGTTCTCTTCGTTTGTTCCTGTCTCTGTGGTAAAATATCATTCTTATAGTTTAATGGCCGACAGACATTTATTTGTAGTAAATCTGAGATCGTTGGGGCCTGTTTGTCAAATGAAGCATCAAACTACATCATGCAGAGTCAGAGATTTTGTTTTCTTTCTGTACGTCCAACCAATATCGTCAAATGAATACCAGCTGAGAAACGAAACAGATGCTTGAAATGTGTGTCCCTAAAACCCTCTGTTTTTTTTTTCTTTGCCAGAGATTAAAAGGGAAGAAACTCCACTTTTAAACTCCAGTATGCCAAAAACTGCCAATGGAAGACCATTAAATGAGATCTCACTCAATATCAGTTCAGCTCACTTTAATTTGAACGTGTGGGCCATAAAAGACAAATGGAAGAAGAATTAGTATAAAAATAGAAACTTTTTAATAGACTTTTGACCTTTTGTTGATGAAAAGCATAAAAACTGAGATCAACACTCCTACCAGACACACTCTGTGTGTGTGTGTGTCAGACAAAGAGAGAGAGCGAGCTGTATAGAACAGTACTTGTTTTTGTTCTGCAGATGTATTGAAGCGGTAGAGATCCTGATTGTGTCAACATCACTCCTGCTCGACAAGTTGCTGCTTGTGGCTTCCTTTCAGTTCCAGAAATCTCTTGGTGGCTCAGTTTTGTGCCCAAACATGTTTCAAATAGATGGCTAATTGCCTGCTTCAGTAGCCGTGTGACATCCCGTATTATTTAAACATCACACAGCACCACCAAATGCATTTCTGGTTTAGCTTTTGATTAGTTTATATATTTGCTTTTTCAACACCCTTTGAACAGTTAGTTCTCATGAGCTTGTAGGAGTCAATCCGTTGGTCAGCTCAGAAAACTGTGAACATTGTGTTGTCACCGTCTGTGAAGATTCTCAGTCATCGAGGTGACAGTTATCCAGGTAGGTTAAAATCAAGGACAACAGGACTGGCTGAAGACTTACTTAAAGATGTCTTCAGTTCTGACTGACTGTATCAAGTCCCAGCCATCTGTGGGGTTGGTATCAGGGTGATGGTTGTTATTGAAAAACTGTCCATTGTCCTTCAAATGTATACTGCTGAGTCGTGACCAGTGGTGTTGGCCCTTCTGTGTAGAGCCATGTGTTTGTGTAGTGGTTGTTTGGCTTCCCCAATATACAGATGTGTGCGTTCCTCACTGCATTGGAAAGCGTACACTAGATTGCTCTTCTTGTGTTTGGGTGTGCGGTCTTTCGGTGGGCAAGTGTTTGTCTTAAAGTGTTCTTGGATTTAAAAAAAACACAGGGATGTGTGTTTGTTGAAAATCCTCCTGAGTTTCTCTGATACTCCTGACATGTATGGAATCACAGTGTTGTTGCGTTTACTATTTTTTTCCTTATCCCCTGTATTGTGGGTGTTATTCCTGGATATTATGACTGTTATTTACAGAGGGTCCAGTTTGGGTATCCACAAGCTTCAAGTGCCCCCTTCAGGTGTTTATGCTCCTTTTCTTGGGCTTTGGCACTTGTTGGAATGTTGTCAGCTCAGCGATGCAGGATTCTGATTACACCTAGCTTATGCTCCAGTGGGTGGTGAGAGTCAAAGAGTAAATATTGGTCTGTGTGGGTTTCCTGTATACTCCAATTTGCAGGCTCCTGCCCTCTTTAATGTGTATTGTGCAGCCCAAGAGGGTCAAACTGTTGTTGCTGACATCCTCTCATGTGAACTTGATGTTACTGTCCACAGAATTGATGTGTTCTGTGAAGGATTGTACTTCCTGGATTTTAATTTTGATTCATGTATGGCCCACATATCTGCACCAATGACTCAGTGCTGTTTCTCTGAAGGAGTTCAGGGCTGTGCTTTGTACTTCTTCCATGCATGAAGACCACATCCTTTCATTTCTTCCCAGGAGATTGAACAAACATTCACATTTGCCCTTATGTGATAATGCCAACATCAGCAGTTCAGGCTTGCCCTCAGCCAGGCGCATTAATGAACCAAGCGGTATCCATCACCTTGATAACGACCCCATACAGGTTAAATGGATGGGATTCCCTACCAGCCCCCTTGGGTAAAAAGCGAAACTTGTTCAAGTATCTTCAACCAGTCCAGCTGCCCTTGATTTTAACCTTCCTTTTTAATCTTCCGTTTGTGTAGTCACTGTATTAAAACTAATGCTGAAGCAATAAATCGACAGAAATGTATTCAACAAAATTAATTGTCGATTCATCTTTTTTTGAGTTATAATCATTTATCAAGTAAAAAATTCCCAACATTCTCAGGTCCTGAGTTTTCAAATTTGAAGATTTGCTACAAGTAAATTTAGGTTTTGGACTGTTGCTCAGACAAAACAAGACGTCAATTTGGATTCGGGTAAATTTTGATTTGCTATTTTCTGAAATTTTATACACTACATGATTAATCCATTAAACTATTAATGAAAATGATAATAAGTTACAGCCCTAATTAAAAGGTATATAAGGTATATCAACTCCCACACTTATGCTAAACAGCACACTTTAGACAAGTGTGAGTCTACCTGGCAGTTACATTTTCACTATCAATGTAAGAGTGCATTGTAAGAGTTTCATGAAATTAGGAACCACAAGATTTCTTGTAAAGGGATTTTGAGTTGTTACTCAGGATTATTAATAACCAATGAAGTACTTTTCAATGCTTTACAGATCAGAAATAATATGGTACATTGCATGAATGCATTACAAAATTGGGTTTCCAGGTTGTGAGCCCAGACTTACAGAGGTGGTATAATGCTTTTTGGCTTTTTCCCTCTCCTTTATTGAGTTATATATCTTTTTTGTGCATATAACAGGTTTGCAAAGTGAAAAAGTCCAAAGTCCTGCCCAAAGGGAGTTCCCATCTCCCACAGAAAGCTGTGCTCTGAACTGCTTGAAAACAGCTCGTTTGTATGAAATGAAAACGCGTCATAAAGCTTGCCAAGGGCTAGTGGGGCCAGGTACGCCCTCAAACCAAGCTAGAAATACAGGTACAGGTATAATGTTGTACCTGTACCTGCTTCCAGGTACATTTTTTCATATCACCTAACCTCCATCGAGGCTCCAAGCGAGCTGAGGGATACTAAAATGTAACGTAAAAACACGACAGGCTGCTGATTGGTCAGAGAGAATATTCATTATTCACTGCATCATCATTACGTGCACCAGACAGAGGCCAGCAACAGAAAGTTTTATGTTTCGGTTCTCATATGGAATTTTATCACTAAATCATCACAGAGCCCTCTGCTCCCGCCGTCACACAGACCGCTGCAGCAACAACGGCAGAGAAAAACACAGCTGGAAGGTTTTCATACCGCTTATCTGTCTTTACATTCTGAGGAATGCAGCCTGTTGTATTTTCATGTTACATTTTAGTACCTTTAGTATGAGGTGATAAGAAAAAAAGTACCTGGAAGCAGGTACAAGTACAACATTTCTACAATGCAAACCCAAACAAAGCAGAGTCGAGCCAAAGGACCTCCGCTCAGACTAGCTTGGTTTGAGGGCGTGCCTGACCTCGCTAGCCTTGGCAAGCTTGTGTTCATTGTGACGTCACAAGTAAAGGAAGTGAAGGGCTGGACTACAAGCGAGCTGTTTTCAAGTGGTTCAGAGCAGTGCTTTCTGTGGGAAATGGGAACTCCCTTTGGGCTCGACTTTGGGCTTTTTCACTTTGCAAACCTATTACATACACAAAAAAGATATATAACTCAATAAAGGAGAGGGGATAAGCCAAAAAGCAGAATACCAACTCTTTAAATTAAAAATTTAACTTTTATAAATATTTTCATGCCTATTGTAAACTGGCGATTTACACTTTACAATATGGCTTTGGCCAGTGGTCAAAATGTGGACTCTCCAACTGACAAACACAAATCATTGATAAAACATTTGTTACAACACTTGTTACAGATTTGCAAAGGATTAATAAGCAATTTATAATCATTTATTATCATTAAATACATTTTGACTCAAAGGAAAAGTTTGACATTTGCTTGTTGGCTTTTTCGCTGAGAGTTTGATGAGAAGATTGAAACCCCTTTTGAATCTGTGCAGTAAATATGTAGGTATATCCAGAAGTCGCTTAGCACATCTTAGCATAGAATAGCATGAAGACTGGTAGTGGGTTCCATCTGACATGGGAAGTCGGTATTTCCGAGTTCCCAGTTCGAACTTTCAACTGGAATGCCTCCTTGAAGTCGGATTTCCGACTGGGAAAGCCAGGACAACCGCACTACCCCGACTTTGTGATCCAAGATGGCTGGGGTATCAACAGTTAGTGAAAGCTGTAGTTTATACTGTTTATTAGCACTTCTCTGTACTTGTGACTCATATAAATGTTTGTACACAAAGTGCTGTCCAACAGCTGTCTGTGGACGTGTTGCTACAGTGTTTAGTGTGAGTAAATGCCGCACAATGCGTTTTTTTAATCAACCGGCGTATCAATAGCTAACCTGGCTAGTTGTAAACAAACAGCTGGCCAAGCGAGGTTTTCCGACTTGTCTGGAACGCCGTCAGCTCGGGTGTGACGTCATTCCCAGCTCCAACTTCTGAGGTAAATGGAACGCAGCATGGGAACAGCAAATCTGGCTCCGTCTAAAGATAACAAAATCCTGCCGGCACAGCTGAAGACCACAAATACTGTGTGGTGTTTGCATGTTCTCCCTGTGTTTGTGTGGGTTCCCTCCGGGTCCTCCAGTTTTCCCCACCAGTAAGTTGGTCAGGTTAATTTCTGAAGTTAGTGCCATTGACCAAAGTACTGGTCTAGATCTGGTCTGGCTTTGGTCCCTGGGCGCTGCACTGCTCCTGATTAGGACGGGTTAAATGCAGAGAATGAATTTTGCATACGTTGTACTGTGACAATAAAGTTGATTTGATTTGAAAGTCCTCCTCTTTGCTTTGTGCAAAATTGGCATGTTGTGGTTTTCTGGGGACTATTTCTTGGCAGGTTACAGTCACTTACTGGAGCCTCTGCCATTTGCCTGGTAACCTTATGGCAATAATAAGACTCTAGAAAGTTACTGCAACCAGCCAAGACACAGCCCTTTAAAACGTAAACTCTTTTGGTAAATTGGAACTTGACCTTTTAAAGGATACATGTATGAAATACGTGTTAACACAATATAACTTTGTGTGATTTGATGTATTTTCTCCTGAAGGGGCTTTTGTGATCTGCTGGACTCCTGGCCTGGTGGTTCTGCTGTTGGACGGTCTCAACTGCAAGAGTTGTAATGTCATGAAATTAAAACGCTGGCTGCTGCTCCTGGCTGTACTCAACTCTGTCATGAACCCCTGCATCTACTCCTACAAGGATGAGGAAATGTGGACAACTATCAAGAACCTCCTGTGCTGTATTGGCAATGGCACGCGGCGGCAGCGGTCGACAAAGGCCAATGCCAGGCCGCTCAGCTCTGGTCAGGACACGGGCAACAGTCAGCCTCCCTCAGAGGAGACAAAAAATGACGACCAGGGCATACTCAAGACCTGAAAATGGAACTTCTGTCCAGCTCTGACTGGATGTACCTTGCAAAGATACAGATTGAAGTTGACTTGAAAGAGAAATGGCAGCATTGTCTCAGGGGGGTGGTTGTTGTCCACAGATTAAAAGTACTTTCAGAAGAGAGACTGCAGGCCAGCTGCTGTAGAGAAAAATTGTGGTGAGATGGAGAAAAGAGACTTTGGTGCACTTCTTATTCTCCAAATGGATGCAAAGAAGAGCTTTTCAGTTTTTCTTTAGGATTATACGTTTCTATGGACACGCAACTCCCATTTGTGTGACATGGGAGATTCATATTGCTGTTCTCTGCTCTATTTGACGTCCTCATCACACCCCTGTGGATTATATGATCTTATACAGCGCTCCAATGGCTGAAGACAGAAACTAGTATGAAGTACACACAGTGGTACATTTCTACTTTTACCCTCAAAAAGGGTAAAAAAAATCATGAAAAAGGTCCCTAATATAAATTTGTGTACACCTGATAGGTAGGTTTACTACTTCTGCGTGGGGAATCAATACTGTAATGGATCATCTAGTTAAGAAATAGTTGATGGAAGTTGTAGTATTGTAAGAAATTGTAAATTACTTGTTTAGTCAGGTACTATAAAATTGTAGATTTCCTTGGGTGCAGGAAACCGCTTTGAAAATTATTTCTTATTTGTAAACACACCCAGCGAAATACTGTTAACTGCTGTACTATATTTGTACATCCTTTTACGTGCTCTCAAGAAGAGGTGAAGTAATTTAAACTTTATGACAGCTAGCATGCTCAGCATGCCCAGATTGTTTTGGCAATTATTTTCGTTTTAATTTGGCTCACACACTGCATTTTCTTCTGTAAAGAAGTTTTGCCTGTGTGGAATAGACAACAGTCGTTCCTTTCTTGTCACATCTTGCATCATTTATCAGTGATTCATACAAACTCCCACCTGCAGCATGTCATAGAGGTAAACTCTTTGAATGGCTGCTTTGCTCTGACGAAACGGATAGTGCAGTGGTTGTAAAATGATGTTGAGACACACTGGATTCCTGCTGGAAGTTCAGCATACACTGAGTACTGGCAGGAGCCGAAGAGGTTCTGACTGAATAAATTGTAACTAAAGGGTAGTTACACACACACACACACACACACACACACACGCACACGCACACGCACGCGCGACTCCACTACTAAATAACTGACTCATTCAGATGACTCTTCTTCACCCAGCTGTCCAGTATTTATGCTATTCCTGCTGTAAAGGACATGACATATCTAATGCTGGAGCTGTTTGTTATCTTGGGAGTGTAGGTATGTGAGTGGGGAGTGGAAAAGTTTACTGCTCCAGTGGAGGTGTTCATTATTGGGTGGCGATGGTGCAATGGTTAAGACTGTGCCTTTGGAGTAAGAGACCCAGGTTCAATCCCCCACTGTGACCCATCCACCATTGTGTCCCTGAGCAAGACACTTGCCCTTAGTTGCTCCAGAGGCGTGTCACCTCTGATATGAATAGCAATTGTAAGGCGCTTTGGATTAAAGTGTCAGCTAAAAATGAGTGTGAATGTAGTGTGACTTTCAAACTATTAGACTTTTAAAACCATAAGAATTAACTCACATTGTAAAAATCATCATCAGTTCACAATTTTAATCTGTCTTAAATGTTTCATGATCAGTCAGAATGTTTCCTGAATTTAAGTGAAACTGTCACTTACTATGTGGTACTAGCTTGGTGTTA
>JAPMOB010249738.1:0-10485 GCA_029875015.1 Lepomis gibbosus
TGCATATATGAATCGTGTGTGTGCATATGTGAATGTAGTGTGTGTATTTATCCTTTATGAGACTCATCTAGCTCCATATATAACAGACCCATTATAATGACCTTATTACATGCTGCACTATCAATAAGGCTCAGAAACCTACATTGTTCTTGTTTCTTTCGAACACCGACACTGTAGGTACAATGTAAACTGGGATTGGCTTCAGCCCTCCGCGACCCTGTACGCAGGATAAGTGGTTGAAGAAGGATGGATAATTTAATGTCATAAATGGTAAATGTGTTTCACAATAATGGGCATCATACAGATTAGACAGATTTCCCTTTATTCATATGATGCAAAGAAAACATGAAGGACGCACAGGAAATGAAAAATGCCCTGGATTTTTCATTCAGCCCATGAAAACCTGATCAGTAAAACACCACACATGTTGAATGAAAGTAAAATACATTAAAAAGTGGACAAGGATAATACAAATATAAAATCATGTCAGCCTTATCATTTAAGTGTAATCCAAGAATATAAGAATCACAAGAATTCTAAGTTGATGGAAGCCGTTCATCACATATGCATGTGAAAAATAAGCATTACAAGAGTTTTTAATGTAACTGCAGTTTACAACAGGATTGAAATACAGCTTAACAAATCTACTCACATTCATCTCAAATTGTCTGAAACTTCTTTACACAGTTATACAGAAAACAAACAGTTTTTCCTCAAACACAAAATTAATATTGATACAGGTCATTCAAAACTCCTGCCATAAACCTTTTTATCAGAAAGAGCACAGGAACGTTTTAAGGTGCTTTGATTTAGACATTTGCTGCCTTTTTTTCATTTATTCTGCATAATTTGGTTTCAGACACATTGAAGCTCAGAAACAAAAGTTTAGCCCACTCCCACATTCAAACAACAATTATGCACGTGTGTCAGTTTTATATTTTGCTTGCAGCTGATACATGGAGCCTTTTCAAAGACACCTCTAAGTGTGTTTCTGTATACATTTTGAAGCCATTCATTGGCTGAAATGGCCCAAAGCAAATGCATTTAAATAGAAAGTGTTTTTTTAACCAAAGAGATCTTTCACACCTGTAGTTTAGTTTATTGGGTTTGGACCAAAGCTGATCCTTTGTCTTTTAGTTCTTGTTCAGTTCATGTTCACACTGACTTCTCAAAGTAAAGAGTAAACTGGAAGTTATACAGACGGGCACAAGTGGGTAAACTATACTCAAGTTTTATTTTGATGTGGATGTGACTGGAATTATTTAAGTTACTGATGGTCTTCCTCAGGTAAAAAAGTGAGCATACACTTTATTTATTTGTGAAATGACAAGTCATCATCTCCTGATTAGATCACCTGTCACATCTACACCAGGACAATATTCCCAGTGTGTATCGATCGGGTGTGATCACAAAACACTACATTAATATTACAGTAACACAATATGAAAAGATTGACTAAAAAGATATGTTCTTTCTTGTTGTCTCCTATAATAAATTATGATTTACCAAACAAATCAAATTAGGAGATAATGCTGTGATGTTTCATAATTTATTGCCTATTAAATACTATGTTCACTTCTTAATTTCACCTGAGGAAGATCATCTGTGGTTGATTATATCAGTCACATCCACATGAACTAAAAGTAGTGTGTGTGCCTACCTTGACTGTTCTTCATCAGGCTATGTGATGCATTAAAACTACTCTGAAGAGTACAATTTACTAAAAAATAAACGTAACAGAGAAAATGCAAATCTTTCGTAATGACTGGAGGAAGCCTCATGGCTACATAGTGTGATGATATGCGGGGGTGAGGGGACACAGGACAGACTGACTGACACCCACTATGTGAAGCATGGACAGAGATGTAGAGCTGCCAGCCAAAGCAAATCCACCGTGAGCAGCAACTAAAACTAATGCAATCCAATAAAACAGTTCTGCAAAAAATCCTACCTTCGACTATATTGTGTTATACTGACGGGTGTTTCTATTATGTTGCCCACCGGAAACACCTCTCTGTATAACACAATACAGTTCAGCAGCTACACATACTACATCCTCCAAAATTATCCTACTGTGAATATGAGATATAGATATTCAATTCTAGCATATTTTAGGGAGAAATTAACTGTAAATAACTTTGGCAGCACCTTTTTTAGCAGGTCTTCCTCTCAGGATACATACTGTCCCAATAACCTTCACGCATCTTATCCCATCTGGACTCATCTGGACTGTGGTGACTGGAGAGTCAGGCGACGATGTTCAGAGAGATTTTGGTAAGAAAATCAAGCTGAAATATTAAACGTGCGGCTGACAATGAGCCTTATGTGACAGGACAACAAACTCACACTACTGTCACCTTTCCTAAAAAGAAAAAGACCATTATTCACACAACAATCAGTGTACAATAATGCCCCATGTATCAACTGTCCACAAATCATGAATATAGTGTCTACACATTGTATACATTTTCAAAACAGTGTATTGAAAAATGACAATTACATTAAGTGTACACCCTTTTACCACTATGATTTTCCCTTTGTCATGTGTTTTTAGTACCTGTTTGATAAGCTCTGATTACTTAGCTTCAGGTGGCATGCATGCATATGCCATGTCTTGCACTTTTTTGAGTAAATATTTCACACCTGGAACGGAATCTAAAATGCGGTCCTCCAATATAGCATAACCCTTGTTGATCAGGTCCTCCAAGTACCCTCTAGAGAACTCTTTGAGATCATCTTCCTTGTTTACCTCGCGGGATTTCTTTACTTCTGTTAAGGCCGTCACAGCCTTTTCGAAAATTTCACCTGTGTAGTAGCCTCTTTCATTTTCCTGGACCATTTTCTTGATCTTCAGCAGTAGGTCCAGAACTTGAGACTCATCCTTAACCTCGTTGTTAAAGACATGAAATGCATCATCACGCAAATCGATGACCTTTCTGACATCTTTTTTTCTGTCAGTGAAATATTGACATTGATGTTGAACCTTACAATTATCATCCCCACATTGATCTCCATGGGTGAACAAAACGATAGTATGACGTTCTGCGTCTTTGAAGATGTTCTTGAAGGTTTCCAGTGTTTTTTTATCTTGTCTTGTGAATGAATTTAGCTTTAGCACCAACAGGAACACATGAGGACCAGGCATAGTCAACATGATACACTGTAGGATCTTTTTCATCACCTCATTATGATCTTTGGCTGTATGAAACAAACCTGGAGTATCAACAATAGCCAGTGTTTGTCCATCAAACTCTCTTTTCATCTCCTCACACTCTACTGTTATAGATGCAGAAGACAGTTTAGACGTAAAACCGTCACTCCCAAGGATGGTGTTTCCTGACGCACTCACACCAACTCCGGTCTTTCCCAGGAGCACAATCCTCAGCTCCTTTGACTCTGTTGAAAAATTTGATGAACACACATTAATGATAATGATTGATAGTCATATCAGCCATGACCACACAAACACATGCACTCACACAAACACTGAACCATGCAATTCCAATCAGTTATAAGAAAATAAAATAGCCGCCAGCGGCAATGATCAGTCACCAAGCAGAGTGATGACGACCAGATGCAGATGACATAAAGAGATTGTTGGCATGTCGGAATTTTTCTGTATGCTGATGATACTGCTCTCTTTTTGTCTTATAGTTGGACATGTAGTTACACATTCTCTCTCAATCCTTAACACGAGTGGATTTTTCTTCTGAAAACAGGATGTCTCTTAACCTTTATAGAACTAAGCCCATCTTTCCCATCTATCCTTAGAATTAAATATAAACTAGGAAAGGCACCTAGGTTCTTGTTAAGGTAGAGAAATCCTTCATTATTGCAAAAGTAGTACCAACAATCTGGGATGTAAACTAGACAGGCATCTCTCAGGTGAGAATAACATTTAGATAAAAAGATAAGAATTGCACTTTTGGCCTTTTGGTTAAACGTCCATTTTAAGAGCATTGATTGCAAGCCATGTTAATTATACTGCCACCACATGGTTTACTTATCCAACAAAACATTAATCACCAATAGAATTTAACTACAGTAAATACTGCTTGAAAATTCATACAATACATTTTGGAGTTGTTCAATATCAAGACAAACCGCAAAAATATGGATTTACAAACACGCTTAGAAAATGTAATCAAATAAAACACAATGCAAATATAAATATATTTTATGAATTTAAGAAAGTTATTTAATAAGATTATAAGAAGTTATGAATTCAAGTGACGTGTAATACAACAAATAAGGAGACTTTACTGTCAACAATTGCAGAAGACTAAGTAGGTGATAAGTAAAATAAATGTGAGGCTTAAATGTGATTACTGAGAGGAAGAATCTTTTAAAGATCATTGCAGGTAATGATACATGAAAACAGGAGTAATAACAAGAGAAAAGTTGTCTCTGCTGGTTTATCAAACACCCTGAGTAAGAGTACTGTATCTGAAATATACTTACCAGTCTGAAGATGTTTGCTGGCCATCTTTGTCTTGTTAAAGCAGTTGATCTGTGATGTCTTGTTGCTGTTGATGTCTTGATGTTGAATAGTTTGTCATTTCAGCTTTATATATTATAAAGTCAGTGTAGTTCCCTCCCCCTTCAACACAGCCAGTTTGACAGAAGGCTCAGAGAGCCAACCAATCACAGATCAGAAACCAAAATGTAGCTGCAAGCAGCAAATCAGGGGCAAAAAGAGCATCAAACTAAATGCATTTTCTGTTGGGACTGACCACTAGTTTACTACATGATTTAGCTGTTTTGATTCTTAATTTGTTTGTTTTGACAATTTTCTTGTAACTATTTACATGTCATATGTGCTATGGCATTTGATTACTTGCTTTTGATTTAACTTTTCGCAAAGGAAGTGAGAGGTGTCTTGGCAGATAGCTCCCATCCTTTCTTCAGTCAGTTTGAGTCTTTGAGCTCTAGGAGGCGCTATAGAGTGAACTATACACAACTAAAAATGTATTTAAGAAATCCTTTGTCCCGAGTGTCATCAATAATCTGAACTCTGCATCTTAACTTATAAATGTGTGTGTTTTATTAACGGCTCATTTGTTTCTCACGTTGTTGTTTCATGTGTTTGGTGAGCCGAAAACAAATTTCCACCCTGGTGGACAATAAAGACATATTCTATCCTAATGAAGGTACCTGGTAAATAGGCTGTCTCAGAGAAAAGCATGTCTGGGGTAACTTTTTATTATTAACATATCATCACTTATAGTAACCATGGTGATGGCGGCACATGTTGATTGGTGGACAGTAGCTCGTTCAAACTTTGCCACATTTATGCTTTAATTTGTTCTCTGGGGATTGGATTAAGTGCAGCGGACACTGGGACGATCCCTGCCCACCACATCTTGACCACCTATTCAGATTCAAGCTGGCCCACGCCCTGCCCCAGGAAGACGGGGAAGAGAGCTGTTGTAAGAGCTGAGCTAACCTAGCTTCGACCTAAAGCTGCTCCTCTATTCGGACTACTTTTGGCTGCTGTCTGGTCGCAGGAAAATGGCATGGTCAAAATAGGACACAAGCTAACTCAGCAATGGGAAATCAGAGACTGGCTGCACCAAACCATTCCAGATCCAATTACTGTAGTCGATGGGCGGTCCACGTTCTATTCCTATAGGCTTCATCCTCTAAGGCTATTGGTACCTCCTGGTCAGGAATAAAACGGAAGGCATGAAACCCGTCCTCGATCTGTCCTTGTTCACCAGGGTGATAGTGGACAGGCTGGTTGACATGTTGGTGTTTCTCCTTCCAGGCAGTTCAATAACAGCACAACTGTCTGCCTTTCGGTTATTCAGTGGCCCCTCACACCTTCTCCAAAAGCATAGAAATGGCTCTGAAGCCTCTACACCGTGAGGCCATAAGGTGATTCTCTGTCGGTCATGCAACTGTTGAGACTGATGTCAGACTGACACCATGTCGGGTGGAACCTCCACCCTGATTTGACCGCTCAGACCTGGATCAGGTCCGGCGGGGCAGAGGTGGTTCTGTTCACCTCACACTCAGTGCGCCCTGTTATTCTCACTGAGCTCTCGGGAGCCCTCAACATCTGCCAAGAGAGTCATTGATCTGGCTGCCCTCTCTGTGGCTCCCTCATGTCTCAGAACCTGGGGGGGAGGGCAGCTCCGCTCTCCTGCATCCTAACCTGCCTTCATGCCCAAGAACATGGGCGTAGACAAAGCTCTTCAGTGTTGCACATGCACATGAGGGATAAACCCACTAGCGATAGCCTTAGAGGGATGTGCCTATACTCATAGAATGAGGAGCTACAATACGTAACTATTGTTCCACGTCGATCCAAGTAAGACAAGGGGGGTTGGACTCAAACGTGTTTCTGCTAGAGTTCTGCAAAATAAAAATATTGAGCTTAAGAACAACAGGTTTGATCTCTGTCACTGATGTCTTCACCATCTTAAAATGGAAAAGTTAAAGTGACATTATCTTTATTTCAAAATAACAGCTTAAAATTATTTTTCATGACACACTAGGATTGGATATTGCTACTCGATACCTTTAAGGCAGGGGTCGGCAAATAAGTCTGGCATTGGGCCAAATTTTTCCAAGCCATCATATGGCGGGCCAGAACAAAGTCAAACCATACAAAATCAAGTGTGCGATTTGCTCAGTTGGTAGAGTACGGGAATCCTGAGGGGTAGATTGTGAGATCAACCTCATCTTATTGCGGATATTTTTTTATTCCTTGGTAAATAAATTGAACAAGAGGACACTTTTGCACATGCTCATGTAAAGCATATGAAAAAGTATGTGCGTGTTCCGGCATTTGGTCCGCATTGATAAACCTGTGGACACTTATTTTTATTTCCCTGAGGGGAATCCAATCACACGTTTACTGTAGGCTTTGCTTGCAGCCAAACATGCAAGCAACACAAGACAAGTGCATGGCTCTTTTTCCTTACGCATGTGCCAGACGTGATTTTAACAGCCGCTCCCCATCGGCTGCATTTCTGGTGTGTCCGTCACTGTTGCAAGTTTATCAGCACAAGTTTGGCTTTCTGTTGGTTTCATCTTCTGCTATCATTCAACACTTCTCTGTACATTTTTATTTGCTGTTAACCAGAGATGGGGACTCGAGACTCGGACTCGAGAGTGACTTAAGTCACACACACAGTGACTTCAGACTCGACCTCAAAAGACTTCAGACTCGACTCGGACTCGAGGCGTGGGACTCGTGAACAATGTTTATTTTTTAGGAAACGTCTGAGGAGCGTGCCGTTATTCCCTCCCTCTGTTACCTATAACCTGTCTACGTAACATGTAGTATCAGCTGCGCGGCCGCACGTGAGAGAGGACAACAAACAGGGCAGCTGCTGAGCCATTCGTCATAAACTTTGGCTTTAAAACTTCATAAAACAAGCTCCAAACAAGGAAGCACTGAACGCAAAATAGGTTTGAGAGTCTGCAGAGTGTGTTGACTTACAGTAGTTTAAGCTGTCATTGATTGCATTGTACAGGTCGTGCTCTGTAAGTTAAAAACAGGTTACAGCTTTATTGTTGATTATGCAACGTCACAGTTTTATTTAGTTAACAACCTAGTTTAAGAGTCTGGGGAGAGTTTTGACTTACAGTATTTAATAAGCCGTCAATAATTGCATTGTACATTACATGGTTGTGCTCTGTAAATGAAAAACAGGTTACAACTACAGTATTCCTTATAGCTATGCAGGTTTATTAGCAACCTGGATTGAACGCAGCAGGTGATACAACATTCTTAATAACCACGAGACTTGAGACTTGACTTGGACTCTAGCTCAGTGACTTGTGAGCATCTTTGCTGTTCACATCACTTGTCACAGATCGATCGCTGTGTCGCAGCAGCGATCAGCTGATTTTACTCATGGAGCCTCCGGCTGCAGCTGCTTCAGGTGGAGTTGGTGTGATCGGCTGGATGTGCAGATTCTCTTTTCCTCTGTTTGCTTCTTTAGACTCCTAAGTGTAGTTTAGTGACTTGTTTAAACAGACTCCTCACTCCTTTCCCCGAATAATACTACCCGTGAGGATGACCTAATTAGGATGAGGAGGATCTGATACAATTTCCCAATACTTTTATGTTACAGTTATTTGAAAAAATAAAAAATAAAATAGATAACCTTGCTTGTCCATAACAACAATAAAAACAAAGAAGAGGCTACCAATCGACTACTGTGGCTTCAACAGGTATCGAGTGAAGTACTCTATTGGCATCTGTATCACTTTACCAAAGGGTACTGGCTCCATAAAAGCTTAAATGATACCTAACCCTATGATACACTGACTTGTAATAGGGTGAATGGAGTCTCTGTCATTGCCACCCCAGGCTCCCTATGCCAACTACTGCGCTGCGTTAACACTGGAGTCCTGGGCAGGACATTTATCACAATAAAGAGTAACAAGTGAGTGACTGGACAAGAGTAAATATCGGACTGGCTTTCTGCAGGACAAAGTCAGTTATAGCTTATTAGCCGGCACATCAAGACATTTGAACACATTTTTCAAATGCATTTTCTTAATCGTCAGCGAACTTCAGGAGTTTGACAGATGGGTCTCCTGAGGTGCAGTCGTTGGTGTAGAGGGAGAACAGCAGTGGGGATAGCACACACCCCTGGGGGGCGCCAGTGCTGATAGTCCTGGTGCTGGATGTGATGTTCCCCAGCCTCACCTGCTGACTCCTGTCAGTCAGGAAGTCTGTGATCCACTGACAGATGGAGGCTGGCACAGCGAGCTGGGTGAGTTTGGTGCTGAGGATGTCCGGGATGATGGTGTTGAACGCCAAGCTGAAGTCCACGAACAGGATCCTTGCATATGTCCCTGGAGAGTCGAGGTGTTGCAGGATGTAATGCAGAAGTTGACAGCATCATCCACTGACCTGTTAGCCCTGTAGACAAACTCCAGGGGGTCCAAAAGGGGGCCTGTAATGTCCTTCAGGTGGGCCAACACCAGTCTTTCAAAGGACTTCATGACTACAGTCATTTAGTCCAGAGATGGAGGGTGGGTGAAGGTGACTGTTGGAAGTTATTATGTTCTGCCTCTCAGCTGAATGTTGGAGACAGACAGGTCACTGGTGAATAGAAGGTGTTTATTCCAAACAACAAAGAACTTAAAGAGCAGGTGAAACCAGGACGTCCATAGATCCAAAAACTGGAGTGTACAGTCCACAAGGTGCTGAATCCAAAACGGTATTAATCCACACAAGAAACACAAAATGAACTCAACAAAATCCACACTCGAAACTACATGAATGAAATCAACAATGAACTTGTTTGGGCTGCAGGGAGTCACTGCCGTGGTGGTTTGCTTTTCCTTGTTTTGTTTGCTGTTACATCTACTGTAATGTCAGCTAATGTGTTTTATGGGGTCATTGGGTGACCTGAGTCACCCTTCAAAACAAAGTCAAAACAAAATAAAAATAACAACCAATGAGAAATCCCAAACTATAATAACCTTGCCGATGACTGGATAAGCAGGGGACTACAAACCTCTGGATGAGCCAGGAGGGTGACGGAGTGGCCGAGCAGCAGGCGGTGAGGAAGGGCTACATAACTCCCATGACCACATCTGGGCATGAGCCGCTACTCAAGGCATCAGCATGACTTCATCCCCAACTCTTGAATCACTGAGAAGTTTGCCCAGAGGAAGAAGCACCGTGGCTAGTAATTTTGCACCTGATTATCTGTGAGAAAAACAAAGACAGACTAGCTACTAGACTGAAACGAGTATCTGGAACAGATAATGTATCATCAGATTAAACCGTGTCAAAATCTGTTTTCTAATAAACAATAAATATAGCCAATTAAAAAAAGTTCTGTAAATAGTTCTCTTACTATTGGGATGAAACCCACAGCTCTGAAGGTCAGTGCTGAGGCTGTTCTGAAAATATAGGTTTCTAATATTATATTATATTCTAATATTATATTCTAATAAATATCTGTCTGGTTAAAGCTTGTATGTTTTTGAACATACATGCTGGTCTGTTTTATGTCACACAATAGTGAATGCTGCCAACCTTTACAATGCAGAACTCCTGAACCTTTCAAACTGTACTTGCTATTTTGGTGATAGTTATAAACGTAATTATTAATCAGAAATCCAAATGGATAGTTTAGTATATTTGATTAAGCTAAATTTATCATTCTTTAATGGTGGTATCTCGGAGGTGAAGTTAAATTCTTTCAAATATTAAATATAAGTAACATAAATATTGATTATTTCTGATAACCCAAAGCAAGTAAATCACTATTCTCTTTGTACCAAACCTGAAAACAAGGTACACTACTTCATCATTTCAACTACTTGCTGAACTGACTCCCCTCAGACATGATGGAACAGACTGTGTGAGCAGTCATTGCTGCAGTAGGAGACTAAATCTGAACCCTGTAGATCAAGAAGATCAGGTGAAGCTCTACTCTGACACAGCAGTGCTTTGAGCTGAATGCTAACATCTGTCATGCTCTTGGGTTTGTGTGTGGTAGTTTTCTG
>JAPMOB010249739.1:0-11762 GCA_029875015.1 Lepomis gibbosus
CAGCCGCTATGAGAATGCCCTGAAGAGATTCACCAAGTTCGGATCCATGAAAAAGGCCTTCACCAAGATTAACGTTGACCGCAACACGATTGCTAGAACAGCTGTAATTGCTGAGCTAGCGATTACACTTCCGGACACCTTCAAGGATAACAAGAAGATCTCCCAGTTTGCAGAGCACTGTAGGAAGGCTATAACAAAGGAGATGGCTGACACGATCACAGCAAAAAAAAAAGTGTAAAACTCCTCCCAGTAATGTATAAGTATACTTAGGACTGTTGAAACAACCTTGTTTCAAGTTAAAGAAGAAGTAATTTTTTTTTAATCAATGTTTCAGAAGTACAATGTGCTGAACCAGAAGTTCAACCCTCTGTTTGAGGAAGAACAAGTAATCTTTTCTTTATCCCAAAGTACAAAATGTATGTGCTGAATCTCTGTCAGTAGTTGAACCCTCTGTTTGAGGAAGAACAAATAATGCAAGTATTTTGCAAATATAAACAAAAGAAATGGTATCTCTCTGCTTGGGAATTAGTTTAGGGTTATTTATAAGCATTTCTCTGCATTAATACTTAATGACATCTTTATGAGATTTCTAAATTCTTGTATCGTAATTGAGGTCAAGGAAGATATTCATGACACTGTTGTTAAAGCTTTTGACAGTGTAACCCTTAATGACATCTTTATAACTATTTTAACGTGTTCCACTTTACTTGAGGTCAAGTAAAATATTCATGACACAGTTATAATTGTGTCATGACAGCCAAAGTCAAAACCAAAGTAGAAATTATAGGGTAATGTAATGTTAATACAAATCTAAATAACTTCTTTAAGTTTGATAATTAGACCTGTTATGACATATTTGTGACAGGTTGACACTTGACAGGTTATGATTTCTTGGTTAATGTCAAGTTGTCATAACAAAGACATTTTTGTTTTGGTTAATGTGAAGTTGTCATATCAAAGACATTTTTGTCTTGGTTAATGTCAAGTTGTCATAAAGACATTTTTGTCTTTATTAATGTCAAGTTGTCATAACAAAGACATTTTAAACAATGTCAACTTTGCATTAAAAGTGTCATAATTTACCGAATGACACTTAATGACAACAGTCATAAACATTCATAAAGACTCCTTCATGTTCATGACAGGTGTTATGTCATATTTATGACAGTGTCATGTCAGTCTTATGCACACCCCTTCAAATAAAGTCTTACCTGAAGTTGTAATACTAATGGGAAGTTGCTTACAAAACAGTTTGTACTAACCGCTAACTTATCTTGTTATTTTATGGCCATTTAAACACCCGACACTTAGGACTGCAGTGTAATTAAAACAACAAGCTTTCTCGATAATTCAAAAGCCAAATTACATCAGCTGAATGTCAAACAGGCTGTTATCCTGAAGAGGGGAATTTGAAATCTTCCCCAGAAAAGGCTAAACATAGTGGCCTTACCAAAATACCAAAGAAAGTCATCAAAGTCAACAAGGTCTTGTGAATATACAACCCTCACACAATGATTAAGTAGGGGAGACTATTAAATAAAAACACCAGGCGAATAGAAAATGTGCCTCATAAGCAGACTTCAGTTAGAACAAATTGTTTGGTGGGGTTGAGCAATTTATGGGGTACTTGGTCTACTGCACTGGGAAACTTGGTCAGTAAATCTGAGGGCTTCACTCTCATTCAGAGATAAATAATTATAAAAAAAAAAAAAAAAAAACTAAAGGCCTCCGCTGCACACGGTTTAATTAAGGGCTTCTGAGAATTATAATCAACGCTAAAAGAGATGCCATGGTGATGAAGCATAAATCTATAACTGTTGAGCAGACGGCACGACCAATCTCATGCATCTGCAGTATTGCTCATCGGGGTAAACAACTGAATGTGTTTGTGCAAGTGTGTGTGTGTGTGTGTGTGTTTGCGCATCTCTAAAACTTTTTGAGACCTTCAGTGTAGTCTCACGCTGATTTAATCTTTGATGCTTTAGGTATGTGTGTTGGATTTTAAAGATCCCCTCCACTCATCAAAAATGTGTTTCTTATGTTTATGTCACCTAAAATGTCAGACCTTGACTTTACTGACTTGTATCTGTGCAAAGTTTGTCACTAGTGAGGTGTTTTCACATTTTACTGAAGTGGGAGATGTCTGTCATTTTGTCTAAAATGTGAGATTCAAACATACCCTGGACTGGCTTGGTACGTCTCAAATTCGAAAGCCAATCGCTGTCTAGCGAATGCTACTGGCAAAAAAACTTGAACTCTCCAGCACAGAGCAGACCTGTCAGTACAGAGAGTGAGAGTGCAAACATGATAGAGTGTGTACTTTGAGATGTAAACCGCTGCAGTTCCCTTGCCCTATCTACTATGCAATAACAATGTGGCAAGTAAACAAGCTAATTTGCAACATTAAATGATGCTAACAACACTTATCATTATGATAGTCGCACAACAGAATCCTACGTCTGCATAACGGGAGGCATGGCCAGAGTGACTAGGAAGGTGGTAGGCATAATCGACATCTTGACTTCCCAGAGGTGAAGATTTATTTACAGTGCTCTGCAGCACACATATATCTCAGGCCACTAGATTGATAATTTCCTAATGAGGGAGAAAGAGTAGATGTACTTCCAGGCAATTTAAAAAAACCTGTGGGAAAATTTGGGAAAACCAAGTTAAAAAAGTCAAAATAATAACTTGAGCATTGTATTTGTGTCTGTGGGGAACTAATACAGTCCATGATGTTTGTTAAAGCATAGGTTTATAATTTTTCAAGTCTGTCTTACAATGAGACAGACTGACTTAAAAAACAGTCAGGTGAAGATTAAAACTGTTTTTGCTCGCTGTAATTATTCCCCCTGTTACTGGACGGCCTTTCTGTGTGGAGTTTGCGGACAAGGTTGATTGGTGACCCTAAATCATCCTTAGGTGTGAGCGGGAGTGGTTGTTTGTCTATGTGTGGGGTGGTGATGGCGCAAAGGATAAGATGCCTGCCTTTGGTGTGAGAGACCCAGGTTTAATCCCCCACTGTGACCCATCCACCTTTGTGTCGCTGAGCAAGACACTTAACCCTTATTTGCTCCTGAGGCGTGCGACCTCTGAAATGTATAGCAATTGTAAGTCGCTTTGGATAAAAGCATCAACTAACTGAATAAAAGTAAATGTAATGGCCCTGTGATGGACTGGTGACATGTCCAGGGTGTGCCCTGCCTTTTGCCTGATGTAAAATGGGATTGGCTCCAGCCCCCAATGTTAGCAAACCCTGTACGCAGAAAAAGCGATTGACGATGGATGGATGACATGTACATATTAGCTGCCTGGTTGTTTTGAATTTAATATTAATGTTAATGTGAAACATTAAAACAGCCAAGTAACTCAATAACTTTATCTAACATCACAAGTAGTGAGTGGCTTTTCGAAAGAATAACATCAGTCTGTATCAATCCCAACTCCTCTCTCGTTGGCCACAGGTAATGTTACCAGGTAGAAGGAGGAGCGGCTGGTTTGTCTCAGCCAGCAGCTGAATTTTTAAGAGTACAGACCAGTCTATGCTCCAGACAGAAAGCTTTCTATTTAGCTTGTTTTTAACATTTGACTAATGTCAAGCTAGCATTAGCTGTGACTGTATAAAACACATAGGATGAGATACTGAGGACAGGGATGATTCTACATGTTTAACGTTACCTTACAGACAGATGTATTGATAAAGTATTGTCTTTTTACTTGTGAAGGTTTTATTGCACGTACCTACAGTAACAAGCATAGCTGTCATCAACTAACGTTACAGTGGTTTGTAGCTAACTTAACCCTCACCGTATTCCACTGCGACGGCGTAGCCTCTCGCTTTGCGTGTGTGTGTCTGTATATGTAGGGGCCGACAGAGAGCAGGCAGAGACTGCAGCCTGATTATTTTGTTATCCTTTGCGTTTCAAATTAAATCATATTTGATGCTCGAGACATAACGTTACATCCTAGGACCCAAAATTCTCGATAGCAGTATCGATAAGCTTGAACCTTATTGATTTTTCGGGTTTTGAGAAATTTTGGAACCGGGTCTCAATCCCCATCCCTAGTGTTAATTAGCAAATGTTAGCATACTTGCACACTAAACTACTATGATGAACAAGCTTGCAACATTATGCTCAGACCGTTCTCATCTCAGGGCATCCGATACCAGTGCTTTCAGAAAAATGACAAAGCGTAGTTATTTGATGCAAAAGGCACCCTTCAGTGTCTGTATGAGATGCACCTGGTGTGTCTCTATGAGACCCTCTGGGACCCAATGTTAGTGCCATACCATAACCACTGTTGACGCCTAAACCTAAGTCACGGACTTTATGCACGTTTGCGACATAGCAAACGGTGGTGTTTCATACAGACGCTGAAATGTACCTCTAGCGTCAAATAATTATGCTTTGTCACGCTGTCTGAAAGCATCGGTAATGACGCACTGAGATGAGAACAAATTGTTATACTTGCTAAACATCAACATGTTCATACTAATATTAACATTTAGCTATAAGCACTGCCATGTCTAAGTTATCCTAATTATGCACAATGACTGCTTGAGATATCCAGTTTTTCATCTACTGTTTTTTATGTTTTATGTTTTTATACTGTTTTTTTTTGCAAACAGGATTATAAACAAATATGGGTTGATTTAAGGTTTGTATGTGTAATGTTTGAAACTTACTGAAACTGTTGCAATTCTGATATCATACATCACATTTCAAATGCCTCTTAGAAAAGTAGACAACATTTAATTTTCTATATTTAGATTACATTACATTTTCAAATAGTTTAACACAGTTACCCATGTGACACCAAAACCTCTGCCAGGTTCCCAAATCCATGCTGACAAGAAGCAAGGCCAGCAGTCCCACCAAGGGAAGAGCTTAAGGGTTTGCGTGTGGAGCTGTATTTCCTCAATCATTAAATGGAGACATTCTAGGCGATGGGGTGGAAATACAAAATACAAAGTGACAGGGATCAGAATTAGGTTGCATTCACTCCAATTTCTCAGGAGAGGTAGAAGTTTGTTGGGCCTGCTTAGCTTGCACAATATCCAGGTACCTCAGGAGTTGCAATCACAGAAGTGAAGCTGGACTAAAGTGAAAGCTTTTTCGAGTTGCTGATTCAGCAGCAATTTTTAGAATGAATATGAGCCTGCGAGGGCCATGCATACAACTGCTGGCAAACAAGGTAAAAGGTCCAAACAGAACCCAATTAGTAATAACCTTTATCTATTATGTCACACATTGCACATTCCCATGTGGGTGTCCTTGTTTCTAATCAACTGTGTGATATTAAATGGTACAAAACTTAATCATCAGCAAAGAGCCGGACAAAATATAGCATACAAGTGAAGCCTGATTTGCTTGCATTTAATTACAGACATTTGTTTAAGGTTTTCAAACAGTTCATAATGAAGCTGCTCAGTGCATTGAACTTGGTCTGACCTCATCACACAATCTCATTATGTTTTCACAAACTTTGGCACTTAAAACTTTGTATTCAAAATTCTTATGTGAAAGTATAAAGATATAAATTCAACAGAGTATTTTAATAGCCACTTTCAAATGTAAGTATTCCTACACTTTATTTTCCCTTTCTGAAATTCAGCATGAATCACATAAGCAAATATCTGAACAGACTTTACATGTGTCATGTATAATTACTAGATGCATTCGATTACACTTCCTCTACAAAATAGACACTGACATATATAGTACCATAATATACCACATGTTATACATGGATAGTAGATTTCAACTTCAGAATCAGTTAATGGAGATCAAGCTTACTTCTACAGAATTCGTTTTTCTCAGGGTATTGGAAAGTAGACGTGGAGATTCATGGTTTTCACATGGAGGACAGTGACAAAGCTCTTCTAATTTAACAAACACATACCTGAAACTTTGCAGTAATGCAAGGTTTTATTTGGTGTAACAATGGTAAAAGAATTTTGAATTACAGAGACCACCGTAGCACATACTGTATATTAAAACCACATTTCCTGCTGACAAGTATATAAATAAGTATTTATTAGATGGCGTCTCCAGACTCTTTCACGTCTCTTTCACATGTGCTCAGTGTGAACCTGCTCTCATCTGAGAGTGAGAGAAGAGAACGAGGTGCCAATGGTGCACCTGCCAATTCTGGTGTTCTCTGGCGAATGCCAGTCGAGCTGCATGATGCTGGGCTGTGAGCACAGATCCCACTAGAGGACGTCGCGCCCTCATGCCACCCTCATGGAGTCTGTTTCTGACTGTCAGAAAAATCGTCACTAGTAGCCCGCTGGAGGTCATCTTGTAGGGCTCTGGCAGTGCTCTTTGTGTTTCTCTCACAAAGGAGCAGATACCTGCCCTGCTGCTTTGCCCTTAAGATTCTGCAAACCTTCTTGGGATGGTACATATGTACCATCATGGAGGAACTGGACTACCTTTGCAACCTCACTGGGCTGCAGGTACCGCCTCATGCTACCAGTAATGACAAGGACAGTAGCAGAACATGAAACCAGAGAACAAACAGTCAGGCAGCATAAGGAGAGAGCAGCTTTGTTTGTGGCCACCACCTGCAAAACCATTTCCTTTTTGGGGGTTGTCTTACCTCTCCAGTGCACCTGTTGTCACTTTCATTTGCACCAAAATAAAAACTTTTCACTTTTCAACCATGTTACAAAGTGCTTTCACAAGTGCAAAGACAATAAACCACACATGAAACAGATAACAATGTACAGCGTAAAATCAACTAAAATCTGAAAGGGACTGTTCACTGACTCAGCCGACCTGATTTCCTCGGGCAGGTGACATTGATTCACAAGCGCATATGCTTCCTAACTGGACAGGTTTATATCCCTGAAGTTTAATTGACTTGATGTTCTGCTGTGATGATTTAGTGTCCTTATTTTTTGAGCAGTGCATTGATGAACGATGCTATTTAATATAGTAAGGTGTTATATTTGTTATACAACTAGGATAGTTACTCTCGACACATTTTAACCATCAATATGGCAAAGTAGCTTAATGTAATCCAGACAAAGAATCTTGCATATTTATTTCTTGCAACAAAAAAGAATGTACCTTAGAGTACCAAGTTAAATGGTACCAAATGAAGAGCCATTTGGGAACAGAAAGAGCTGCTTCTTAGAAAGGAATGGGGCCTTAAGATCCGGATCCCTTCAGGCAGTTATTCCTGTAAGTTGCTGCAACTGTACTGCAACTGAACAATGCGTTGTTGGTTGACCTTTTTAACAAAACTTTAGTCAAAATGGCACAGAGAAAAGTGCATTCATAGAAAACAGAATGTTATATAACAGCAGTAAATGTTTTAATGAGTTGATGTAAGATGAGCCAGATAACACATTGTGCACTGTATATAATATTGATATCAATCATTCATGGGAATGTTGGGTCATATTGATTGCAATGCTTCCCACAGTTGTATTATGTTAACTCCCAGTACTGAAGTGATCATTCGTCACTGGTATAAAAATGTGTTTAATTTCTAGATGCAATAAACATAATCATATAGCTTGCTGGCAAGTGTTCTTTGCATAAAAAGACTTGCTAGAATAAAATTAAAAATCATTAAAAAAAATAATAAAAGAAAATCAATTATTTGGAATCACATTCAAAATAATCACAAACATCAATTTATGTGTATATTGCTTTAATATCCCCTTGAAAACCATCCAGAGAAAACATGTAGTCAGTGTTTCTAATCAACTCCTTCAGCATACATCGACTGACGCCAGTGGATGCACTAAATATGAATAAAGCAATCATTTGTGGCCACAAAATGGATTTACTAATGAAATGCTGAAGAAGTATACCATCCCTAGACAATTGCTGCAGAGATCAAAATATTATGATGTTCTAAAGTTGGAGGTCTTTTTCTTATATTTGCTCTACATTGTTGTCAATAATTGTGCATAATGCATGTTTATTAACTCTTCTCATGTTTTAAATTATAAGACACGTGGCAAAGGTTTAATGTCGATTGCGTAATGTACTTGCAGCACAAATAAAGCTACAAAAAGAAGAAAAATAACAAACTCAACAAATTCAGAACATTGAATGGTTTATTGATGTTAGATCAATGTACTGCAAATGTAAGAGAACTAATTCCAACTTTAGGTATTGATACATAATGTAAGTAGAAAGTAGCTACTTAGATTTCCATACAAACCATACAGTGATGTGTTATTCTATATGAAATAAGTGCCACATAGCTTTACACGGGCTAAAAAGTTAGAGCTAGGCTAATGTGTTCAATGCCACCTAGCTGGCATCTTAGCTTTGCTTTCATGGTTCAACTAACGCTTGCTATACACAACGCTTTCCACACATGTTCTCTCCCTGCTCAAGGCAATTTCACCAGCATTAAATCAGAATATGATCATTTTAGTGGACTAATTCAGTTTCTATAGTCAGTTATTTATGAACACCCTTCTCCTTAAGCCGGAGATCAGAAACCATATGTCTAATCAGTGATTTCTTGCTGATATACAGTCTGGAGCTGCTTGTATGGAACACATACAATATTATTTTGAACCTTACCATCCAACTGGTTTCTTTATATTATCATAATTCATATGCTCTTATCGGCATGAAATCATCCTATGCTTCATCACCTTCATCACCGTCTCTACATCTGTCCACAGATGATACAAGGAATAAATTGCTGTTTAATGATTTTGCTATCAATTAATGGACTTTGGATGTCGCATGGTAGTTGGTTTCAGCATGCCGATTACCTAGAATAGTTAGCATTCCTGCTTGTTCTAAGGACATGTTCCTTTTCTGCCCCAAAGGAAGAACATGTGACACATGGCACAGGCAGAGCTTTAAATCTTACCGTACATAATTGACCTATTTTGATCAAACAGACCTTCAGTAACTCAACCTATGCAAGAAATAAGCCTTTACATTCTGGGGAATATATTGTTTTCTGCACAGCTGGGAGAGATTGCACAAAGGGCTGATTGTAGTTTTCTCCTGCAGCTGTACAAATGCTTCCAGTTTGAAATAACTTCTGATTTTTTTATATGCATTTTTATATGCATACAACAGGAGGAAATTATTTGTCAAAGTGAATGTCATCTCATTTAGTCCAGAATAATCCCGCCAGCTGATACGATCTTCTCAGCTGGTCTGAGCTTCTTCCCAGATATATTGTTCAGCAGCTCCCCTTTTTAAGATCTTAATCTACAAAAAGCGCCTTGACTTCTTTCACTCTCTTTCCTTCTACTGCATTTTATTACATTGAGGGCATCTGACTAATGCAATGCACAGTTGGCCTGCTGCCACGCGCCAATTTATACCACGATAGCTTTGGCTGCTCCATGCATACCAAGTAATGCTGATTTGTTGTATTGGCTGTCCTGCTTTTCACTCTGCTGCTGTTTTTTCCCCCCTTACCCGCTCCCACAATGGTAATAAGTGTGGTAAAACACAGCACTTAGAAATGGCTGAGAGGTGATGAAGTGGATGAAAATACAAAAATACCATAAACACAAGACAGTAGCGCTTAACCAAAATAGGGGAAATTTACTGATGGCAAATGCAATTGAGCCTCTGAGGCAAAAGTCTGAAAAAAATTGTGAATGTGCATGCTTGAACATGTTCGATAGTTTTATACAAATGTTTTAATCCTGTACATTCCTGGGTTACTGCTCTAGCTGCTTCTGTTATTAATTCTAAAGGTCTTAAGGGATTGGAAATACATTTATTTGAAGGAAGCTTATTATGACAGCTTATTACAACTTGATGTTATATTCACTGCTCTGTCCATCTGTTATAACTTCATCCACCTAGCAGATGACCTAGCAGAAATTGCTGAGATCTCGGAAAGTGGTGATACTGCTCAAAATATATGCAGTGGTTCAATAGACATGAGTGGTCAGACTATCATACAGGTTGTAAACAAGTCAACACCCAGATAGGGTGAGTGCGGCAGAAATGTTGGTAATATTTGGTGTTTGCACATGAAAAACCATCATTCGTCTTCTTTTTCTCTTCCAAATAAATTAGGCTAACCTGTTTACAATACATCTTATCATCTGACTGCTTGTTTGTTGTTGGACCTATTTTTAGAAACACATTACTTTTGTGACAGCCATTTTATCATTAAAGAGTTGTGTAAATCCCAAGTTGTAACTTCATTTAAGCTATTCTCTTATGTGGAGCCTGGCACTGAACTCTTTAGTCTTAGGAGGGCAAAACCTAGGAAAGCACACTCCAGTACTGCATAATGCCCTGGTTGACCTTAAAACATATACAGGCAATAACAACTGTACTCTACTACTTCCGTGGTATGGAACAGTACAGTTATTAGTTTTGCAGATGATAAAATATCAGTATGAAACATAGGTTTTAAAATGTCACCCATTCTCGGTTTGCATCAGCCTCAGCTAGGTGGTTCAATGAACGTCAAGCACCTATTTTTTTTTTTTAACATTGTCTGCTTTTTCTCCCAGTGAAAATGTCAGCAGTTCGCAGTGTGCCTGTGTTGGAACACAACTGCCTCCTCTGAACAGATGCATTTAAATACTGGTCTATTAGTTAAATGGATCATCCACAAGTGCAGCTGTCGTGAGGCAAAAGGCATCTGGACTCAGCGCGAGCCAGGGAAAACTGCTGCATCACCAGGACTTTGCAGCAGGAATAATCCACCTGACTGTTTTGCTCAGTACATCAGAAATGGTTTCTGGCTAATCTCCATTTTACTCTATAAAGATCTAAGTAACGGTTCAAAGCTAAGTGACATACAATTTATGTAGGTTTGTGTGAATTCAGTTTTAAAAAATAATGTAAGGAAATATTATTCATAACATTCTTCACTCCCATCACAGAAAAATACAGTATAATTATAAAAATTGATCTAGCTTGAGACAAACTTGAGGGAACTTTTGGCCTTCATGCACCTCAGAATGATGGACCAGTTCTCACCACATGACTGCAGGTGCTGTCATAAAGGTAAGCATACAACATAGCATGATGAAAGGTAACTCACTCTTGAAGCTGGGCTTTGGCAGTCACATTCATTGGCCACCTGAAATGAGAATGTGGCCCCCAGAGGGTCAACAATGGGGATTCTGAAGTGGAGAGTCGGCATAATTATCACTTCCAATTCCAGACTAGAAGGGATGTCGGCGATCTGGAGGCCACTCAGTGACAGAGCCGGAGAGAGAGTGCTTGGATGAGGGCCCAGTTACAAAAGGTTAGCCCACTATAAATAGCACTGATAAAGCTAGTGGTTATGGCAGGAAGGGCTGGAAGAGGACTATGCTAGTTTGTAGTGGTGTTGCAGTCAAGGAGTGCCCCGATCGCTCAGCACTCAGTACCATTGAGAGCTTTACCTTCCATATATGTCAGTGTCTTACCTAGTGACGTTTGCTATTTGGTGTAATTTGCTGTGTTCATGCTGGGGAAATGTCTTGAAAGGGAGGAGATAATAATATAACATTGGCACTTTGGCCTCAATGTGAAAAATACTTTTTGCAGTTTGCAATAAATAACTTGTATAAATGTTTCTGAAACTCACAGGTGCAGCGAGCTGAAACAGGAGACAGAAAAAGAATGCAGCGCAAACTAAGAAGTCACAGGTTCTGTGTGTGACAGATGTCTTCAAGCCCCATGCCTGTCTTCTCCAGAGGGTAAAAAGTTGACGAGTGCTCCTCACTGACATGCATACTGTATATGGGAGTTAAAGTGTAAGAATTCCATATGGCATATGTATAAACTATACATCTATCTATATATATC
>JAPMOB010249740.1:0-55477 GCA_029875015.1 Lepomis gibbosus
TGATTAATTTTAATTTATTTCTGCATTTATTTATTTATTTATTTATTTTTTATTCTGTCTTTTTTCGTCCTTCATAGCCTGTTCATTGGAGAAGATGTTTGAGAAATGAGTTTAGCTTGCTGTTTCATTTTGATGAGAACAGTACACCCAGAGATTCCCACCCCTAACACATTGCACTAGTTGCCACTGTCATTTTGAACAGCTAGCAAGCTCGTCAGTGCACTTCTGAGTTTGAACACTTGAGGCACTGTATTTTTGAACAACTTTTGACCTACAAGGATGACTTACAAGTCGATGAAAATATTTACCTCAACTGATTAAATATGGCGGAACCAAAAAAAACGGAATGTAGCTAGTGAATGCCTAAAATTTCTGAATTTGGCTGGTGACTTTGTTTATTTTTCTGTATATGGCCCATAATCAAAAGGTTTGGCCACCACTGCTTTAGAGGGAAAGAGAACAGCTTTTTTTAGCAAGTTATTTACCATTTGCCACTGGTCAAAACACATATCAGGTTAAGTGTCTTACTTATTTCCATGTGCAATATACTTGTACACACAGGTTAGTGGCTCAAAAATTTGTCCTTTCCACAAAGCATTGTAATATCTTCCAAAAATAGTTATCAATGCAGTTTGTTGAGAAATGTTGATTAGTATTGCGTTGAGCAGTAGTATGTGATTTGCATTTTGTTAACCCTAACCCACCCCAAACAAACAGACAAAGTTAGCAACTTGCATAGAGAAGCATTTAGCAGCCACAGAGGTAGGCTTTCCCCCCAGCAGTTAGTGGAGACCAAAACAGAGCTAAAATTAAAATGATATTAGAATAACATCCAGCAGGTCGTCATACACGACTCAGACGGATGCTAATGTTACTCGATGTTAACTCGTTTGCTAAGCAACTGTAACTCAACTGTACATGGTGATGTCAGTGTTGTATTTAAAGCTTGTTGTGTTGCCATCAAGTGGCCAAAAAAATCAATTAATGCAGGTTTAACAGTTTATAAGTTCAAATAATAGTGTATCTGAATACATTCTTTAAAACCGGGAAATAGCATTTATGTGACATCATGATACTGCAATAAGCAAAGTCCACAGATATCTAGTCTCTCATCCTGGTAGATTCTATCTAATACTTTAGTGAGCTCCAAATCTATGTAAATGAGAAAATGTGATGCAGTGTGAAAATGAGGTAATAACAAGAGATTTAACAACAAGCAACTAATCCTTTTCATAATACCTATCAAAACCCAGGAGTGTCTGATTACACAGACAATACCAGTGTGAAACATGGAAGAGAAATCTAGCCTCCTACTGTATCACACTGAAACCCCACACCACTACCCCTGCATGACAGACAATATCAGCCTCCCAGAGAGGGCCTCGTCTTTGATGGCACTTTCCATCAGCACACCGTGTGCGAGTACACCGTTTCACTACTGGGAGAATACTGGCATTCGATATTTGTCCTTTACGTATGAAGCCATAGCTCATCAGACAGCCTAAGTGAATTGACTAAATCACATCGCTAATGAAAAGTTAAAGCAGAACTCTAATAAAAATTTATAAAGGTCAGTCGAAGGTAGATGTTAAAAATAGACTGAATTGTGATTCTACCTTTCAGAATTTAGAATCTCACAATAAGGCTTGGGAATAGTACATTATCCCAAGCCTGATATCATTACAGCAAGGCTACATGCACAGCAGACACATGCATAAATGCATGCGATACTGTTATTAAAACTGGATGTTCCACATTCAGTAAAGGGAATTGGATAGTAAGTGGAATGTAATCTTGAAGATAGATGGGTAAAACTACATGGTGTGATGTGACAGTAATGATGATACACTTGGTTTGAAAAAAGCCCCTATTTGCTACTTGATTTAAACCCTACTGTTCTAGCCCAACTCAAGCCTAACTCACTTCTCCCTAATGGCAGCATACAAACAAGACAGTGGATCACACGTTGGCCTCCCTCCCAGATCAAACCAAGGGTTATTATTTATGTGAGGCCAAATAGGGAAAAATACACACGCTGCTATGGGCACATGCATACTTGCAGTGATGAGTATCCACTAAAACTACAATTAATTACTCATGAATTAGTAAGCATCTACCGTCATACTAAATACAGCAGCAACATCAAGTTCAGTTATCATCTGTATCATTTCAGTTAAGCCTGAAGCAAATATCATGCTTGTGTGATGGGTTTGTTCAATGGCTATTCCCTCTTTGTCAGGTATTGTAAATGTAAATGTTCCGTATTTGTATAGTGCCTTTCTAGTCTCACTTTTAAACTACATCTGCATTCACCATTCACACAAACAGAAACTAACATTCACACACATTCCAGGGGCAATTCGGGGTTAACTCATCAGGTTCAGTACCTTGCCCAAGGACACTTCCACATGCAGCCTGGGAGAGCTGGGGAATGAACTGCCGACCTTCCGATTAACAGCCAACCCGCTCTAGCTCCTGAGCCACAGCCATCATATAGTATAAAATCGTACTTTGGGACTAAGTGAACAATGCCGAGAGAGAGATAGATAGAGAGAGATAGATAGATAGAGAGATAGATAGATAGTCAAGGAAAATAATAGCCAAAGCAAACTGCATTATTAACTCTATTCCTGCATGAAAAGAGGGGAATCTGGGAGTGTGAGGGACTTATGAAAGTCAGCAGAATCTTACTTTTCTTAGATTGTATGTGGAAATTCGTGGACCAGCGTTGTGTGAGGGGCAAACTTCCCAGAAATACCACAAACATTGATTTTGTGAAAAACTGAGGATTTTATCTGAAAGTTTCCAGTTAAAATTCTAATCACTTTTTTTTGTTGCTGGCTGGCTACTCTGTGTGGAGTTTTCTGAGGCTTCTTTATCCAGATTTTGACTCTCATGCAGGTCATGGGTCTGTTCTAAGATGCCAGTGAAACAATGACTCATATTTTGGACTCAATTTTTTAATAGAGAAAATTGGTCTATTGAAAATGAACTCATGTACAATATTTTGGGGCTTTACATAATAACAAAACCATACTGAAACACTTCTATAAATATTACTTAAAATCACATTTATCTTCCATTCAATTTTTCCAGTTAATTGTAGTTACTAGTTCTCTTTGTAGATCTTCAATACGTAGCACTATATTTCCTCTGCATGAGTTGTGGGAAGTCACACTCACATAATGTGATTTGAAAGCAAACCTCTTGAACTGACCCTGAAGGCCTGTTTATGCCAGAGCTTTGGATTTTGCTCAGGCAAAAATTACATTCTGCTTCAGTAGATAAATAGCTTAATCTCAAGATGGGGACACTTATTTTTTTCAAATGATGCACTGCAAATGGTGAATCACAGCATCTACCACAGATATCTGGGAATGTAACGTTAATTCCTACATGTCTACAGAAGCTGAACATATGTCTCGTTCAAAGCTTCACAGCATTATATTTAAATGATATATCTTGACTTCTTATGAATCATTTCACATGAGTGTGCATGAGCCTCACATACAGGGCTGCAAAATAAATATTCTTACTGTGGTCAAATTTGCTGTTTTTGTTTAAAATTGTCAAGAGATGCAGTTAAAGGAGCTATAAAATAATTAAAAGCACACTTTTCCCTTTATTTCTTGTCTGTTAAAGTTGGCACGGAGGAACAGTTGGCTTCTCCAGTGAAACCGCTACCTCAAAGAATTGTTTTTCTGGCCCATTCCCTGGCATCAAGTGATACATTTCACAAAGGACAAGGATGGAAATACAGGAAGCAAATATTGCTTTGTCTGCATCTCTATTTACTCCTTCAGCTTTTTCCATCTCCGCTCCACTGACTCAACTCCATTTACTCTAGCAAAACTCAGATTACAATTTTTCTTCTTTCCCCACAAACAGGACGCTCTTTTTTATTATCTGCAAGAGATTAGAACGGTACACTACAAGACAGGAATCCCCAGCCTGAATGAGTGGGGAGTCATGCAAAAAGAACACGTCTGCTACTACACAACTTTCGCTCTGTAGATCATGTTTGCCTTGTTTTATTGAACATATTGCTGCTGTGGTACATTTCCAGATAGGGGTGCAACAACTAATCAACATTGTCATCAAAAAAGATTTGTTCATGACATCACTGGGCAGTAACGACACCGTAATCTCCACAGAGTAAAGTGACTGTTACTTAAGAAACACAACATCAGCGCCTGTATAACACCTTCATGGGATGATCATCCGGAAACATGGACTCTTCCACTACGACGCTGATGACACCCAGCTCTACATCAGCACTAAGTCATCTACTCCCCTTCCATCAGTGCCACTTATTAACTGCCTGAAGGACATCAAGAACTGGATGGACAGTAACCTCCTCAAACTCAATAAAGACAAAATGGTGATGTTTACAGCTAGAAAACGTGTTGTTGCCGACGGTGCGAGATCAGAGAACACCGGACAAGTTTATACTTTTTAAAGAAAAGAGGTACAAAATACATCTTATACACTTGCCTTTGCTTTGCTAACCTGTGGCTCTGCATCCAGATGTGAGGTTTTTTTTTTTTTTACACCCTTCCCCTTAAAAATAGGGTTACAGAAATCATTATAATATTAGCATGTGACCAATTAAATCAATGAAAATCCATTGATCAAATTTATGCAATCCATTATTCAACCGAGCCATTACTTCAAAGATAAATAGAGCTAAATAGTCCACAATAATACAATTGTACAATTCAACAATGCTATATAACTGTACATCTATTCCTGTAAGTCACACTCTAATGTGTTTAAGCAGAACAACAAATCAGAGAAAAAGGCACAGATTTCCTTTGGGGCCACAGTTAAATCACAGAAGAGAAGGAAAACGACAGCAGGAGGAAAAGTAGGGCGAACAGGACAAGAGCATAAAGGTGATCCATCCTTGTTAGGTACAAATTGAATGTATCAAGCAGCCAGTCAGAGGCAACAGAGTGGTCAGTATGATCTGTGGAGCTGTGCCCACGAGGAGATAGGGCATAGCTGCATCGAGAGCTTCAGTAGTATTGTAAAGAAACACAAATATCTTTTCCTCTGTTGCTTTGCATTTAAATTGAATTTGCGATGGTTTCTGTGGTGTGTGGAAAATGCAAGGAACTGAAGAGAAATTCGAAAGGACGCCTTGCTCCCGCGGAGGATGCTCTGTTGCTCAGTGTGTCATACATCACCTCCCGTCATCCCTCCTTACTACAATCAGACGTTGAGCTGCAACAATTTAATCCGTTTGACGTATTTTGCATTGTCATTCTTAAAGGAAACAGCTCGTCTTACCCCTTCTACAGCATTATCTGTGCTGCACTCTTGAAGGGCCTTAAAATTGTAGCAAAAGCACTGACTGGAATCCGCTATTAATCATTACAAAAGACACTATTGGTGGTCCATAAAGTCGTAAATCAGCAAAGTGATCTAAATAATTCATCATGCTTTCTGAATTTAACCATGCAAGGATTTGAAGTTTATCTTCCTGTCTATCCCCACACAGACTATTCAAATCAAGGCTTCAACACGTGTGGAGCTGTTATTAGGTCACAGATAAATTTACTAAAGGTCTTACTGATGAAAAATGGCAATATTTGGAATATTGATTAATCAAGCTCAACTTTTAAGTCCTAAAAAACACTGACTCAGTGCAAACTTCATATTGCTTCCATGAAAAGCGAAGAGAAGCTGATTTTTTTAACCTTAAAGCTACTTATGTACTTATGTACCTCAAACTGTGGTACTTAAACTGTATGTTAATAGGTTACATGACACCTCCTTTCAAAATAAAAGCGCAGTTCATATCAAGCCGTACAGACAATGTTTGAATATGAATACTGCATCTGCCCCACATTAAGTTATTTTAAAAATAAATGAAAGTGTTAACTCAGTGCTCTCAGATTCAGATACATACATGATGAAATATTGGCACCACACCCGCCTCACAAGTACTAATGAGGCAGACAAAACACCACATTAGGCTCGCTTAAAAGGCTGTGGCTTTTAATGGAGGTATTTGAGCTCATTCGTTGTGCTTTAACAGTGGCGTTAGTCAGACGAGATCACTCCTGCTTATACCTGCCTGTGTTGACACAGAGTTAGCCAGGTGAGTAATGGGGCCAAGGGTGCATCTGTCTGCAGAATGAAGGACAAACAGCTCCATTTTCTGCATGGCCGTCCACGACGAGCTGAGCAGTTAGTGATTACACCGGTTTACAACAGAGGTGTGGGGAGCTGATGGGGGTGGGGGAGTATCTGGGATCAACATTGGCCCTGGCCTCATAGAGCACAGAGCAGGCTGTACTGTGTGGCTAGGTTGTCCTGACCTTGACTTGGAGCTTATATAGTCAAGATCATGAATTAAGTGCTATGGGATCAGCAGCAACATTCTGGTCACACAACACCACGTTATCCTCTGCACCCTGCAACGGCCGCAAACCAGAGCCGGTTCACAAAGTCTTCATACCGAAGCCAGAAAACCATTGTAGAGCAAGTTAATTTTCTGTGCTTGTACCATAGAGGCCATTCAAATTAAATTAGAAATGTGCAATCATAGTGTGCACAATGTATTAAAAAGGGGAAGAGCAAACAATATGATAAGGAAATTAATGCAAAGTGCAAAAAAATGACTGAAATTCACCTTTTTGACAATGGCCATGCAGTACTGATGCCATACTGCAGCTATTTCACACTGCAGTGCCGCCGATTCCAATTGCACTGTGGTAGGCTATATCTAACAGCAAGGTCTGCAAGGTGCACATGCTCTCTCTACAGGACTATATGTACTGTGTGTGTGTGTGTGTGTGTACACATGCTCTCATCTTTGAGCTCTTTCATGGCCAGCTGGGCACAAGAGGGGGCTGACTCTTACTCAATGACACCAGCACCAGTGTGAGAAGCAAACCTGCCCCACAGTGACAGAAACTAACAGGGTGTAAATAAGAAGTAAAACACTGTTCACACTACCTGCTTTGAAGCTTACACACATTTTTGTTTTCCTGATGTAGTGCATTCACTTGAGTCGCTGAAACAAAAACTCCTCCGAAATAATAGGTTTTGTACATGATTATTAATACCTGTCCAGAAAAGCAACAGCCAAAACATCACATCCTGACCACAAGTTTGGTCGTGAGTCACACTGAAGAATAACACTTTACTTCACAGCACAGATGTCAAAAAAATACAGTTTCCAGAAATAATAGGCCGTCATTTACATCCCGCTTCTTGTCTATAATTTCATGGCCTCAGTTTATCCAACCATTTGACATTTCGCACAAACCTCCGCTTTTCGGTGAGGGAGATTGATCTGTTTGAAATTTCAATCGGCAACCAATCAAAGAAGACATGGCAAGCCATTTGAGAACAGCCATTTTCATCAGCAGTTCCGCACAGCGCCTGAGGAAAATGAAATATCAAAATACATAAGCCCAGATTCCTGCGGGACTGCAGCAAGAAAGGTCTCTCAATAAAACATGATGTATTCAATACAAGAGCTTCTACTTTCATTTCCAGCACTTACCAACAAGAAAACATGGGTTGCGCGTGATTGTTGCATGGTGACATGTGTCATTATCTGAGCGCATATTAAATCCCTGTTGTTTACCTTGAGTCTTTGTTGGCAGGGAGCTGGAGCAGGGCTGCAGTCCCAGTAATTGCCCGCCAACGATGCGTGGAGAGGACATTGTCTCTCGTATTCGCAGTGCGTCTGGGGCAGACGGTTCACTTTTTGGGAAAACACAGCCAGTGCAACTGACAGTTTGAAACAAAGCGCCTCAACAGGACCTTTAAATTAAGTGATTACAAGCATGAGAGAGAGAAATGGGGACATAGAGCTGGAAACAGCAAACATGGACAGAGAAGGAGCAAGCAAAAGAAAGAGAGGTGATAGTGTTGGGGGGGGGGTTAATTTTACTTAAAAATGGTAATGATCACTTGGGGGAGAGTCGGAGCAGATAGCAAAAGTACAGGGTTAATAGAACAATTCTCTGAGGTGATAACAACAATGAGCAAAGAAAACAAATCCAAACCAAACAAATTAAGACTCCTCTTAATAGTCTGCGATCTTAAAGGGCAAAGTCTTGTTTTGACAGTTCTTTTGTTTACCTTTGGTCCACTGAGGCTGCCTCTTCCCTCTTATTAATATCTGACTTAATCATGAAAACAGTGTCACATGATTCTTTTGTTTTTGTTTTTTCACTGATACCAACCCCCTAAGTGTAATGTCCTGCTGGAATGCTAAAATTTGTTTATTTCTTCTCAGTAGTGTGGCGTAAAGAGCATTAGTATTTAGCCTTGTGAATATGATTTTGGGGAGTATCAGAAGGTTTTCTGTTTATACCAAGCAGGAATCTTCCGGTCTACAATATGAAGCGAATGCGCAAGTCCCTGAAACCTGTATTCTATTGTAAATCCAGCAGGGGGCGACTTTTTTGGTTGCAAAAAGGAGTCGAATGACCCAGTGGTGCGGCGGTTAGCACTGTTGCCTCACAGCGAGAAGGTCGTGGGTTCAAACCCCGGTTGCCCCAGCCTTTCTGTGTCCTCCCCATGTCTGCGTGCTGTCGCCCAAATTGTCCTTAGGTGTTAATGTGAGTGCGAGTGGTTGTTTGTCCCTTCGATGGACTGGCGACCTGTCCAGGGTGTACCCTGCCTTTCGCCCAATGTCAGCTGGGATAGGGCCCCCGCTCGACCCTGGACCTCGAGCCCCTGCTCGACCCTGTACGCAGGATCGACGATGGATGGATATTGACTACAATTATATACAGCGTGGTAGCGTCCAAAATCCAGCTGCATTCCAACATTAACTTAGCTCTCCTTATTAGTTAGACTACTTTGCATGCTGGTTAATAACTTTTTTAAGCTGGTCTCCGACACTGACAGCGTTGTGTTGTTGTGACAGATTTGTGCAGCGGTGTTCCATGAGGGAGAGAGAGCGAGAGAGGTACGGGTGAGTGAGAGAGAGAGGGACGAGCGAGAGGACGTGCTGCGCAAATGGCTACAGCGCTCTGCAATCAAATACGATTTTAAATAGGCTTATTAAAAAAAAAAAAAACTGAAAATCAATCTGTGGCGGTCAGCATTGATATTGTGGCGGGCCGCCACAAATAAATGAACGTATGGGAAACACTGCACACGGAGAGAGGAGGCAAAGAGAAAAGACATTTCACAAGAATTGTACAGATGTACGTTCCTCTCACGGGCAGTTCAGAACCAGAATATCTCATAGATCTCCAATGCTAGCTGGCAGGACAAGTTAGAGCTCACGTTTCTCACTGAACAAGAGAAAGTAGGAAAGTGGTTTATAAGAGGAATGAAAGAGAAGAGGAGGCATTACAGCTGTTCATTTGATGATGTTTGAGTGTTTATTATAAAATTGGTTAAGACTGCACTTTATCACTTCAAGCTACCCTTTTTATTTCATTTTTTCTAAAAAAAACACGGCACTTTATTTTAGTTTACTTAAATTTAGAATTTATTATTAGAGTATTTATTTTCCCTCCAGTTTGATGTGAAAACTGAATATTGTTGAAATACTGTCAGTTGTTGACTAAAAACACATATGTTGATACAACTATATGTTACAGTAGTGAATGATAACGCAAGTTAGTCGGTATGATGTTTCGGATCTTTGCTTCGGGAAATTTTCTCTATAACTGGACCTCTTTGAAATCTAATTGAATACCCCTGATTTAGTGTTAAGACTTTTGTTCGCTAGACAAAGTTATCAGCCCTGTTAAAATGACAGTTAATGTGAGTTACAGTTGCAACTAGCTAAGCAAGCTCGCTAGCTCTGCACATGGCCGTTAGCTCCGCCGTATCGTCACTTCCGGGACCTCCTGGTTGCAAAAACTCGACATGGCGACGCCCTATTGGCCAAACTCAAGGCTTCAAAACGGCAGTCCACAACCCAACGAGTGACGTCACAATGACTATGTTCATTTCTTATATACAATCTATGGTGTATACTGGTTACTTTTGTGTAGAAAATTTAAACTTGTTTGTATTTCAGATGTCAAGGGTGGGTGTGACTCCCCTCTCACTGTCTTGGAGGCTGTCCTGGCCCAACCTGACCAGGCAATTGGTTGTCTGTGAGAGTCATCAACTGATTAAGCTCACCTGGGCAAATGTTTTCACTCCTGCCTCTCCTGTCCATATAGTGCACAGCCACTCTGTCACCTTCTTTTGCGCTGCAACACCACAGATGCCACACAGCTATGCAATGCTTTCATTGTTGATCTCGCCAATTTCCACACCTCCACTGTTTTGTGTTATTTTAGTTTTAATGAATTATACCTATCTTATGCAAATCTCTTGTGAACTCCCTCGCCACATTCCCTAAGCCCGTTTGTGTCAGATTCAACACAGTAATACCTCAATACACAGCGGCATGCTCTCCATACTAAAAATAACTAAGCCATTCTTTCCACTTAGAAGGACTCTCGTTCACAAACATTAGCGCAAATGGGAAAACTGATTACAAGGGCTAACAAAGGTGAATTTAAATGGGCAGCGGCATGGGATAACCACAGGCTAGTGCAGAATGCAAAAAAAGATGAGGGCAAATAAAATCTAGGCAACCCAAGGGACTGGTGGATGTTGTGGTGGTGATTAAATCACATACACAACCTTTGCTAATGTGTCAGTGTACCTGTTGGAGCTCCAATCAAATGAGTACGTCTAAACAAACTTCTATTTGATTTGACAGGAATTCCACCAATTTTGTCGTCATGAGCCTGTGAAAACAGGTGTGTAAAATGTCTTCTGTGGTGCTGGAGGGTGCTTGAAATGAGAGGTACTTATTTTTGTCTTAATTGGGAGTGACATTTTAAAGACATGGGCATTTACAGTTTAGTCAGGAAGGTCTAGTTAAGGACACTATCGAGTTGCATCATGGGAAATGTAGGCTCCATTGTTTTCGGAGTATGCAGTTTGGCTTCAGTCTGAATTATTTCACTGAGACTGCAAATTGCTTTTTTGAGTTCAGTTCTGAAGAAGCCCCTTAGCTGAGAGGCAAAACATCAAGTATCTTCTACCAAGTCTAGTTGCACTTCATTTTAACCTTCTTTGGGTTTACGTACTTGAGTGTGTTTTGTACAGTCTCGTTTGTTTGTTGTTGAGTTTTATGTATTTTAACAGGCCCATGTATGGACGGGTGTAGCGTAAAGTAGGCTATAAATGTTGTGGTGTGTTGCATTGGTTTATGCTATATACTCCAGGTAGATTACTTTGAAACATGAACAATGTCTGCTGTTTACTCGGGATTGTTGCAAAAGTTAAAACAACTGCCATGTGATAACTTTAGTTGTAAAATCCTGTTGCAAAGTATTATAAACCACATTGCAAGATTTTTGCATTTCAAATTGGATCGTATTTCATTAGCATAGGCCCCTGTGTTGTTTTAACATCTGAACACCCACTAAAAGAAAGGATATTCCAGAGTTTGTTTGTTGATTTTGATCATTCATTCAACTTTATAAAAGTACAAAGACACCAGACGTCAAGTAACCAGACTTCAGAGGAGCTCCTTTCCCCAGGCTGTTAGACTCATACATTCATCCTCGGCACTACACCATGATAAATAATGTTATTTCTATGACTTGAACTTTTGTATGTAACGTTTGTTTTGCGAGTAGCATAAAGGGAACTACAGCTTAATATACAACACTGTGGCAAATAAATCTAAATTTTACCTTGTCAATACTTAACTGCTTGAATGTCCTTCTATTTAAGTTCATACCCATTCATCTCACTTACAGAGTCTGTTGGAGTGAAGACAGTACACAAAAAAAAACTGCCAAGTCCCCTGACATGCAAAGCTTTAATCACTCTTTTCAACTATGAGGGTGACATTTCTATGACAAGCTCATCATTACCTAATTATTCATTTCACATTTAGTAATTAATAACAAGGTGCGGACTGGCAGGGATGGCGATTGACAGAGGAGGCTTCTCTGCAACCACAGCAAAAGTTCTTTAAATGACTGCATCAACATTGAAATTAGTGTCTTTTGGGGACTTCTATAGACCAGACAATGGTGGTGGGTTCCAGGGTTTATTTAACCTTGCAATAATTCATGTTCAACCACTCTCAATCCCGAACTCAACAATGTAAAGGTCAAAGAATATTTTCACTACTTGAACTAAATTCATTTTCCACTACAGTGAGCCAGATTGTCTTGCAGTACTTGAACAGACCTTGACAACCACTTCTTTTCAGTCAAGCAAAGGAGTCTCTGAGTGGACCAGCATGGGGTTTTAGCTACTGTACGACATCAACAGCAAGATTTGATAATGCCCGCAGTGGAGCCAAGTACAGTGTGTACCGTTCGAACAAGCCAAAGAATCTGTGCTGCTCTGGTGCTGGATGGCAAAACAACAGCAGAAACCAGAAGAGGAACACTGTGAAACAAAGACACTGGGCCTGCCAGGAAGCTGATACGGATATCGCAGTCAGACGTTTTCTTTCTGCCTTCGCCAAAGGCGGTGAACCTTTGGAAAGGGGTCGTGGCACAAGGTTAAAAAGAAAGCCGTTACCAGATGACAGTGATGCTTGTTCTTCTTTTTCCATTTGGCTTGGCAGAGATGCTTTGGTGTTCTGGATCACTACAACATCCTAATCTGTTGCTTCAAGTCAGGCTGTGTAAAGTTTGATTTAGACTTCGAATCGACGGCGTAGCCTCTGCATAGCCCCGTACACCACACCGTTGCCTACGCCATAGCCTGACGTGCACCCCCTCATGTAACTATACATCAAGACGACGTGGACCGTAAGAAACTTGATCGGCTGCCTCAGAGCAGACAGGGAGTGCCCCGTGCTTTAAAGTAACTTTTGCTTTGCAGCCAAACCAGTGGCTGTAACATGGTGGATCAATATATTTGAGCGTCACAAGCTGAGCAGAATGACTCGTTTCACTAACAGAATGTGACCTATTCGGTTGACAACATTTGAGAAGTCTATAACAGCCGCACACATTTAATTTTACCCCCATTCAAGTTAGCAGATGGCTAAAACGGAAATTAGCCTGCTCGGCTGGCAAAAGTAAACACAGTGGACGCTGTAGCGTTACCGCCAACTATGTACATTTAATAGCAAATACTTCTGTAGAATTTTGAGCTCAAGAGTTCTTGATTTGTAATCAAGCTTGAATTGATTAACTGTTGATCAATAGATTAAAATAATTTTGTTTCAGATTTTGCTCTGGCCTCTTTTTTAATTTTGTATTCAACGTAGCCTAATACCTTATATACTTGACCAGGGGATTTTATTCATCTTTCAGTATGCTTGTCAGGTGAATCAAGCAGATGCCATGTTAGTCCACTGGGTGTGAAAAATATTATGCAACATGGTTAGGCATCTGTTATTGTTGCGCCTGTCAAAACATCACAGGAGAAATTCTGCTACAGGAGAAAACATACTACTTAATTGAAAAACATTTAAAAATCCATGTTAAATTTAAGAGAAAAGTTCTAAACTAGCTGAACTAAAATGAAAATGAAATATTAAATACCCAGTAGGTCATTTTCTTCCACCTTAATATTTCAATGAGCTCTGCAGCGGTGGCAAAGGTCCACAAACTTCAGCAATTTATTACAGAAGTGGCACAAAGGCTGGTCGTTACATAAACCAAATGTTATTAGGTTTCTTTATAAGATATTAAGCAATGGACTCCTAACACTAGCTTCTAATAAATGTCTGCATGGGCAATGTTTACACTTTACATTACAACTACACTGTACTATAAACCACAAACCGTAAAAAACAAGCAGTGTTAAATAGCGTCTCTTCTTTTGCTATTCAGACACGATGCCAAGCCAGCCGGTCTGTGGGTATCAAATATTCATTGTTTGGTCAGGGATTATGGGCTTTGAACGTGCTGTCCTCATGGGACAGGTGGAACATGACCTGCTAATAGCCATCAGGAAACCAAAGAGAGGGAAACAAAGACGGGCCCTCGCGTCACAGGGCAGGCCCCCATAAATGTGCTCCCAAGTACATGTTGCAAAGTCCCAGAGGGCATTTTTTCGCAACATTGTCTCTTGGCAATGGATTGGACGAGTATCTCCACACCCAAATACCACATAACCAGACTTTTTCCTTGTAGGAGAAAAAGTTATGTTCTTTAATTCGGGTTTCTTTAGCACCAGATAAGACCCACTTTCAACTTATAATTACGGTAGAACTACAGAAGCCTAAAAACGTCAATCGTTCCGCAAATTATTATAGTAGTAGATGAAAAGGTTTATTTCAAAAGTAATTTCACCAGACACATTGCATTCCTAATTGTCGGACTACATTGTCTCAAAGGACCTTGAACTCAAGCAACCACTCCTAGAGACAGAGGAGAACCACTTCAGTCACTTCAGGAAGGCTATCCAATTGGCGGTGAACTAGACTATTGGAACTAGACCCAAGGCTGAGCTGGGACAAGCTGGGACAACAACACCTCTAAGTTGACATTTGAGTGCTAAAGAAAATCTGGAGAAGGCTGGCAAAATTGTGGATGAGGAAGTCTCTCTGTTTTTCATGTTGCCACAGCAGTCCTGGCCCAGGCAAGTGGTATAATTGAGCGGTCAGTCTAACTAAGGGATGGATTTTCATATAATATCAAATATACAAAATCCAAGGAACAAACACTGGTGGTAAACTGGAATAATTTGCACAGTTGAGAAACAAAAAAACCCATTTATTTGATTAACCTATAAAAATGTAACACCTTGAGAGGGAAGAAAAAAATGCTTGTTTGGCATTTACTGCAGCCCCGTGTGCATTGAATATATAATTATTTGAAAGCTCCGAGACATTGCAATCGTTCAGCTTTGTTCCATTATAAAGAACACAGCCGAGAAAATATTCATCTCCATCGAAGAAAAAACAACTGTATTGACAAGCTGAATCAAACTAGTTGAAATTAATACAAGCAAAGAAAATGCTCAGAGGTTCATCTCAGCTTTGAGTGCACAAAGAAAAGTAAGACCAAGTAAACTGTTACTAGTCTTGCTTTTAAGCGCTGGGGTTGAGAGGACATGTGCTGTGATGTCTAACTATATGCCTGGACTCAAGCATGTGAGCCTGTACTGATGAGAAGAAAAAAAAAAGGCTGACTCATTAAAGAAGCTGAGACGCCTGACAGCCAAACACTCAGCGAAGACGCAAACTGTGGAGATGCTGTGAAAGACTCCAAAAAGTGTTCCGGGGAAAATGATAGATTTGTTGTGTGCTACAATGCCATCCAGTTGAACAGAGCTGGATAAGACATGTTTAAAGCCAACTTACTGCACCACTAAGGGTACTGGCTATGCAGCAGATAAACATTAAAAATATGCCCCTTAAAAGTAAGCAGCATAAATCACCCACCCTTAGGACATCTAAATAATCCTGACTGATATTATGCTGGACCAGATTTCTTATTTTCCAATACACTGTCTATTCGCTGACACCGCTGTCTGGATTCATAACCAGGAAGAATGTGCATCTGTGATTTGTTTCTCCTCTTTTTTCCCCTACATAAGGAAAATTCAGTGTCTACTCTCTACTTGCACAATATAGTGTGACATACAGTGTATACATTTTATAAACTGCACGTCTATTTACTTCCTGTAAACTCTACAGAAACATTAGGCTACCGTTTTCACATTTTGCTTTGTGTGTCTTAGATAACCATTCACTACGTTAGTTAGTCACTCAGTGTAACACCAACATTAACGTAACCCCTATCACAGCTTAGCAAACTCTAGGTCACTATGGCTTTTTTTACACTCTAAACTAGGAAGCACAGAGTGTAAAAAAGAGCCATAGCAACCTAACGTTAGCTAGCTGAGCTGTGAAAATCAGGCTAACATTGATAACGTTACTACGCTTAGGCACCATCCAACTCCATTTTTGTTTAAAAAGGGAGTTTTAAAACGGATATGATCTCCTTCCACACTGGCGTTTTAGCTACGTATCAGAACTGATCTCCATCTATATCAAAACGACTTAAAAACACACATCTCGTGGTCGTTCAGGTACACTGAGCATGCGCATGCTGGTGTAAACATGAATCAGATGGTCTATTCCGTAGCTACAAAAGATTCTGCGAAAGAATAAAGTACTATAAACAAAGCACTCCAGATTATTATTTTGCATGGACCAATAACGAGCTGGGACTGTTACTGAATGTAACACGGGAGTTAAAAGCGACCGTGGCGGAAAACAGAGTTGTCGCAACGTGCTGTCGCAAAGTAAATTTGGCGCACAGTTCAAGTGTAGGCAGATAACTGTTATTTGCACAGCACAAAATATTTCAATAAAAATACCAAGTCAAAAACTCTTTCAGTAGCATCGTGTTTTCTGCTTGCATGACTTATAAGACTCAAAGAGCCAAACATGACTGCGTCATCATTTCTAAAGTCACATTGTGCAAGTAAAGAGCTGGGCAGTAGTGAAGGTGTGAAGGTGCTGTCTCGGTTGTATCTTTAAAACAGTTGATGCAATGTCCTGTACTCAAGACATCAAATGAATTTGCTTCAGATTATAACTTCATATCAGGGCTAGAAATATTGCTATGTGGATAATGACCTCAATATTCGACCTTAAACATACACCTTGTTCATAGATCTATTTTGAGAACAAGCTAGTGTGGACAAAACAACCATTCATGACACTATAGATATAGATCAGACCAGGCTCCTTCGGTTACATCATTAGCACAATACCTTTGACACTATGTGTTTGTGCTGACATTGGCAACTAAGAGATCAATGAAGCAATGACTTGTGAGGCTATTCTAGGACAATGAACATCTCAATTAAAATCCCACAGTCTGCTAACTGACTCCATTTATCACTCTCTTACCCTGGTCAACCAAATATGGCCGAGCCAACTTCATTGTGGCCATTTATATTAATCTGCAGCACAGGTTGTGGAAGATAAGTTAATACGGTGTGTTTATAGAGAAATGGGTCCACTCAAGTGGAAATGGTCTACTGAACGGATATTCGGGGTTCGGGTTGGAATTTCGAGAACAACATCTTACGGTATCCAAAAATGGAAAACAAGCTACAGTACTGCTGACTTCAAACTAGGAAAATGCAATTCAATAAAATCAATATAAAGCAATGTTTCTCTAACTCAGCACAAGTACAGTAAATTGCCTTTTGTCCAGAGGGAAATATGCCTAGCCTTGTATTTAACATTATCAATAACAAAAAAGTACTGACACTGACATTAAAGACCACGACTCTGCACCCAAACCCTGTAGCCTATAGAGAAGTATAAAGCACTGCCACGTTTTCATCAGCCAAAACTTTGAGGACACCAAAGGAAATTACTGCTGAATACACTAATCATGTTATGACCAAGAGAGGATTGAAATGTAACCTAAATGACCTGCTGGTAGCTATGGAAACAAACAGCGTACTCCTTTACAAATACTGTAGATGGACTTGCGTGGCATCTCCAGCGAGCCTATGTGTATCGGTATGACTGGAAAGCTGAAGTCATTTGCACCTTTTCTAGGACAGCCCAGTGATGGAGAGACTCTTGTATCCCATCCTCCTCTTTTGTTCTCTTCGTCTCTAAGGTCAAAAGTAGGCCATGGCTGTATGGAAATATTCTCTACTGTATGTGAACAGCTTCATGTTCCATTTACGAAGGAAGCACTGCTAGAAAAACCACTGTGTCACATGTTCAGAAGCATGCTGGACTTCATTAGCATGTTCGTGTAGCACCTCTCCGGGGCTTAGCCACACCTCGCTCACATAGTGTCATAATCAACAACTTACTCGACAGCGAAGCTCATTTAATGCAAGACTGAGACACTTGACGTACAAGGCAAAAGTGTCAGTGTATGCTACTTGGGCAATCACATCATCTGCACAGCTCTCCAGTATCAATACAAACACACAATGTACTGTAAGGTCAGAGGATAAGGAAACAACACACTGTTAATGAAATATCTCTAAAAAAAAACATAGCTCCAGTTTGATGCATACCAGCAATATGGGCCCTGTGATCAGTGCATGCTACTTCTGGTAACCTTTATCCTGTATTGAACTCTTCTTGGAGTAATCTGTTGGTAATCCACTATAATCCCAGATTTAAGCTTGTTAATACCATTGATTCACTTTCTTTCTTATTAGAAAAACTCTTGGGGTGTGTGTGTGTGTGTGTGTGTGTGTGCGTGGAACAAACGGGAAACCAAAATCTTTTACGCTTTGCAGCATGACACAGGTACAGAAATAATGAAAATGAAATAATGGATAGTGCTGTGTGCGTACACAGTGTGCAACAACTCCTGCTTTTCAGAAGGATTGGGCATCAGCGTGCGGCGCCGCATTATTTTTACTGTTGTGTTTTTTAATGCCACACATTTAATTAACAAATATAAAACTTTAGGAGGTACTAACAGAAAAAAGAACAGAAAATGAGACTATACACCTAATAGAATCTGCAAGCTACGGTGGTCCAAATTATTAAGGTGCTAAAATCTTGATGACTGCAAGGCTGAGCCGACAGAACCAATGAGTTTGTCAGATGCTTAAATACATTGAAAAAATAGCTTTTAACAGCCAACATCTGCACAAGTAGAAGCTGTCTGATCAAATATGTTTTTATTTTAATGATTTTACCTTTGCCTCTAGTCATAGTTTGTCCTTTAATCCTTTTACACATACACAAAGTAGGATGCAGAGTGGGTAATAAATTCAAGCCCACTCTGGAAATCCTCACAATGCTCTAGCAGGGATCGCAGGCATAAATGTAAACACAGTGTAAATACTAGTATGCAAGTGTCCTGACAGAGCCCCACGTGTCAAATGTCAAACTTTGTAAGAGCTAATTTTATCTAAACATGCATCAAGTGGAGTGGTTTCACCAAACTGCCAAAGGGATTACAAAAAAATCTCTGCAGATCTAAGAGAATCAACGCAAAATGGAAATGCGGGACGGACAAATCTGCCTGTCAAAGTACACCAGGAGCCTTACCGGTGTTGAGTGTGCCCGTGACAAGTCTGAACAGGTACTGTGCGAACTTGAAGATCTCCCGTTTGCACCTTTTCCTGCAGCTCATCGTTGCTCCTGGGAAGGGGGAGGGCTTGGAAAAGGTCAGCACAAAAGGAGGAGAACTCTGGCTTTAGGGTTTTTTTAAAAGAAAAAAAAGATTTAAAAAAATCCTAGTAAGACTTTTATTTTGTCCAACGACAGGGCGAGGGTCCTCTTCTCTGCTCCACTCCTCTGGCTTTGTCAGCGTGGCCCTTGTGTCTGCGCGTGGCGGGAGTGATGTTCATGAGTGAGTGGAACTCGCTGACGTGGGAGCTCGTCCTGTGTGTGTGTGTATATGTTGCGCGGCTCCAGTGTAAGGCTGTCTGATCAACGCGGGGGATGTTATGTGCTTTTTTTTGTCAGGTCATTAATATCTGCTTACCGGCGGTTTACCTCCTCCTCTCTGGGGAAGGTGGGGGGAGTGGGGGCTTCTCTGTCTCTTTTTTTTCCTTCCTCCAAAACTCCCTCCTCTTCTGACTTTTCCTGCAACTCTTCTTCTGTGTTACTAGAGGCTACTCTGTTGGCTTCACCATACAGTGGTTGTCCAATGAGTCTCTGCGTCTCTGGCGCTCTCAGACACACAAACAAACACACACCCTCCCACACTTGATCTCGTAGTGCGCCTGCTGCTCGCTCTACTCAGCACCATCTGTGGATGTTTTACACTCACTGACGGTTGCCATGGAGGTGTGGCCTGATTGGCCCGAGAGGAGAAGGAGGAGGAGGAGAAGAAGAGAGATAGAAAGCATACAAGGAGGAGGAGGAGGAGGAGGAGAGAAATAAAGGAGAATTAAGGGGAAAGTGTCCACCAATGAATCAGCAATGACAGCACCTAATGGGCCAGCCGCATCACGTGTAATTGAACGTTAAAACAATAAGTGACGATAATGGACCGCGTTAATCCTACACAATGGGCTCTTAAGACACAGATAAAGGAAGTGGTTGACGAAGTGACAAATACACTGTAAAAATAAAAAGCTCAGAGACAGAAGGAGGGTAGAGAGAAAAGCTGTGGAGCCCAGGTTGGTGAGATTTTCTGTCAAGGTCAGTAATAATAATGACTGACAGGCTACGCCTGTGATGACATTAAGACAAGCCAAGTGCATCATCTTTTCCACTAATTAGCCCATACTGTACCTCCATGGCACCCATCTATAATTGCCAAGCTCTCCCATCCGAAAAGCCTGCCATTAACTCAAACCTTTAACTGTTTCCACTCGTATTACTGCAGTGAATTTGCTTAATAAAACGCTCATTATTACACATCCATCAGGCCGACAGGCGCAGCTATGAAATAAGACTGGGCTGAAACACAGGGTTGATATTCCACAGGTCACTAGACAGAAAGGCAGGTCTATTTTGGTAAGTCCTGCTCCGTGTAGAGTCTTTGCAGACTCTGACCTTGGAGTTCTTGTTAGTGTGTTATGCCACCGCACGCACGCACACACACATACACACACGTGTGCACACGCACAAACACACACATGTTCTGGACAGGAATGAGTAGTGAGGGGGTTGTTCCACAGGTAGGAATAAAAAGTGTGCTTGGAGAAAAATAAAGATTTCAAGGACTTGAGGTATTGTGTGAAAATTCTTGCTGGGTCGGAGCAGCACAGAGAACTAGTACAGAGTCTCAATTAGGTGAATAATTTACAACGTACCTGTGGGGCGTAGCAGTGCCTTTGTGACATGACTTGCTTTCACAGACTTTAGCAGGGGACATGACTGACTCAATTAAATAGAAAATGACTTTTCAAATTGTTTTGCAGTCGTCATTCGCTCAAGAAGAAGCTTTTTAAATTGAACGTTCTTTAAGGCCTGGCCTCTTTGTTACGGTTGCTATGCTTGACAGCACATATACTGTTTACAATGATAACAGTAGCAGCTTAGCAATTTGTGATAAAATTGGTCCTTGATTTCAGACAGAGGCAGAAAAAAGCAGGTTTCTCAATTCTAACTGGCTTAATGAGCTTCATGAGCTGACTGAATACTCTGTCCCTGCTTGACTCGTTTTGAAACAGCCCTGTAAAAAAGGTCTTAAATGAGCGCCTGATGGCTATATACATATGCTAAAAATCCAAGGCTTAAAGCTTCATGTCCCAGGCAAAAGTTAGCTTCTTCATTAATTGATGATGCATGCAGAATATATAGAAATAAAGGTGCAGTATTATTTTGTAGGGCAGGTTAAAGCTAGTTAGCCCTAGAGTTACATACATTACAGTGTGACAGGGGGAAATTCAAGATATTTCATTTTAAATTAGGCCTTTTTTGGTTACTTTGTGTGGAGAAAAGCATACTTGTATATGAGCAAAAATGTATAATGGTTATGCTTTATGTTTTATTGTTTGCATTATTTCACTTTTAACGTCAAAAGAGAAAAGTAACCGTTCTAACCGAACTAACCGATGTGACAAATGCAACAGTATTACAGATAACTACTGGGCCTTGGTTGCTGGAGTGTCAGCTTCCCCCAAATCAGGACAGAGCAGCTAATGTTACATTGCACTGAACTCCAGAATACTGTAACAGACATGAAGAGTTATTCTCTAACATAACCTGTAACTCCACAAAATAATGTAGCTAATGATGTCACGGAGACCAAGACATCAGGAAGATGTAATAAATCAAGTGAGACTTAGGGTTTTTTTCAGACTCGGAGGTTCCCGTTTGGCTACTACTGTAGGTGGTAAGCTAGTAGGATAGACATGCTAACAACTATGACTTACATTAGAGCAGATAAACACAGTGTTGAATCTATTCATTACATTTTATTGCTTGTATTTTTGGTTTTGGGCAAGTTTTAAAAAAGGACACTAAAGAGAGTATAACTCATGCTAGAGCTTTGGCATGTGGAGGCATCCAAAGCTTGACGGACCTACTGTGCCTATGGTTGCTAAGCTATGATTGCTCGATTCCTTTTAAGAGCAGGGGCTTAACAAATGGCTAATTGTTGCTTTTGTTGAAAGGATATTTTTGTGTAGCTTCTTAAGCCATATCATCATACAACATATCAAACATACAAGCTTGCAGACTTTTGGTTTATATTTTGCTAGCCCCACCCATCATTTTCAACACCTGTGCCTCTGGTTTCCTTTTCTATCCATGTTTCCAAATAAACAAATACATCCCAGAAGTCTAACTTCCATACAGGCGCCTGGGAGCTGCTACACTTGAGTATTTTCAATTCACACACATCTAAGTTTCGGTTACCTCACTGGTTCTGAGGTGAACAGATGGCCTGTTGCCCATGTGACTGATTGGCAAATGAACACTGACCAAAACAACATCATTCAGGTACACTGTGTTGTTGGCAAACACAGTATTTAGCTGGAAGCCACATTTCCTGCAAGCCAATGCCCATATCACTCTCTCAAGGCCTTCCCCCTGTTGAGTGTTAAGTATGATGTGTGGGGGAAAAATCACCACATTGCAAGGCCATATAGAGTCAGGAAAATGTCTCACCATGAATCTTGTTTACCTTGATGAGTTTGGTCGAGGCAAAAACTGATATGGAAGCTGGGGTCAACACTCAAACTTTGGAACCTTGAGGGATGTACGGGTTTAAAGTCTGGACACTTCAACTGAACAGATAAATCTAAAGTCTGAAGTAAAAGTAGCTTAATCTCAAATTATACTTCTTTATCTGCAGCCTTCAGGGTCTTACTTAAACACTAAAAACAAGTGGGGTCATTCCTACAGCATAGGCAGACATAACATTTCAGCATCAAAGTGTTATATACTGTAAGTAACTGTATCCCTGATGCAGGATCATTTGGCTGTTCTTAAGTACTTTTGAGCTTACCAGAGAAGTTTACTTGATGAAGTGTGGACTGAGTTCACCTGTTCCAGCAAAAAGGAAGCTAAAATCAAAGTCGAACACCATATAATATTAACAATGTCGATTTGGCCTTACAGCCTCTTTGAAGCTCAGCCCAGCTGAAGGGAACAAATACACAGAGTGAGAAGGTGCTGCAGGTTTTCAAATCAAAAAGGTCAAAGGTGCAGGTTATTTCCCAAAATCTTACCCTTCAGCATTGACCCTGTCACCAAGAACAAAAACAGCTTTATCACGGTTTCATAAGACACTTGTCATTAAAAACACTGAATTATTTTGCTGTTACAATGAAACGTTAATACTAAATGCACCACATAATTTAAAATAGACCAAGAGTTTCAGATAGAAGAACATTTAAAATGTTCAACTATCTAAGCTTAAAACAAATATGTCATATCACAATTCTGAAATCATCAATCTGTTATCATTTAGGAGTCCGCGCATTTGGGGGACAGGTTATTGCCTAGGCTGTATCTCTCAGTTTGATATCTTGGGATGGTCAGTTTGTTTGAGCTCCTCCCTGGGGAGGGGGGGGGCAGCCTTACAGTGTGTTTTGGTCAATGGAGAGTCAGCAAGGCAGGTGTGTGTCTTATCCTAGTGACATGGAAAACTTTACATTTCCCTGGGCCGAGTTTCATGTTGTACTCCTCTTCCCAGATGTCAAGACCGTTCAGGGTCTGTTGGAGTGTACAGGTTAGTTGGGGCGTCTACGTCTGGGCAAGAGTCCTATGATCCACATATTTCCAGTTGTCTGTTACGTTAGTGCTGGGTAGACTACAGCCCCTAGTACAGTTCCCTGTGCAAATCCACATGTCCCTTGTAGTGCACTTTCTGGTGACGATCGATCATGAACCTCCAGATCCATGAAATCAAACGAAGTGTTGATAATGTCACAGATGGGAATGCTCATCTCACGTACAAACTCCTTTTTTTCTCAGACTTTGATGGAACATGACCTTTTTCATGCTGTGAATGCTGTGCAATGACAGGAGCAACATGAAACAGGCTCTACTCAGAGAGAAGCTGACAGATTTATTAACCCATCTGGAAAACACTAACTGCAGGTGCCCAGGGATGAGAGCCACCATTACCATCGAGAGCCCCCCCCCACTGTGTGAAAGCACCTTGATTGGCTGTAAAAAAAGAGCAGCTTGTAAACAAACATGGATCGGCACAATTTACTACCATAGGCTTTTCTCCGCGAGTCGTATGCATTCTAAACAGCAGTGCCATTTAACCCACAAACCGCAAGATACAAATTAGAAATTTCTGTGACCCAAAGTACACCTAGAGAGACAAATGAAACTTTGAATCTTTAAAATGAAAGTGCCATCAGGGTGGGCCAGACACTGGGCGCTTTGGAGAACGTGGCCACTAAATCGTACATCAAGTGCAGAGGCACATTCGACAAAGCACCCATCTGCAGTTGAGTGTGCTTCACTGTGCTTGATAAGTGCTCCACCTACTCACCTCTCCGTGCTCGACAGTATCCAGAAAAGGGTTCTGTAAGTTTTTGGAGTCGAGCAGGACACTATGAGATGTCAACTGGCTGTCCAAAGCCCACAATTTAGTTGGGTACGTTGTTGGTGACTCATTGATTGAAATGAAGTGTTTTATGTTAGTGAAAATGATTCTACTTTCTAATTAACATTTATTATTTTTATATTAAATGAAACTTCTGCTATTTGCATCATGGGAGCAGCAGAAAATTTTCATTTCCACCAATACACAACACAAGAAAACTTAGTAACAGCAAAGCTACAAAAGTCAACCCTGTGGGTACAGTTTCTGCGGGCTGTCAGTAGACAAGCACTGAGTTTCATGTCTTCCAGTACCTGAACATATCGCTGAACGCCAGCATGCAGAGATTAGTAATATCTGCAGGATTCAGTATAGCCAGCTTAGCTGAGTTTTGGTAAACAAGGCAAAAGCCAATATGCCATGAGCACAGTACAGGAGTCTTTAAGGGAACAGAAATCGAAGTACAACCTTTGGATGCACACCATAGAGCTGATGTCACTTTAAAGTCTTTCATAAACTCTCTATACAATCTCCTATAAGTGATCTTGTGAGTTGAGATGTTCTGTTTTTACTGTTGTTTTTGCTGTGTGAGGAGAGACCCTGTCATTATGCCAACATGCTTCAGTAAAAATATCCCATCCTCAAAGTTCAGTAGAAAACTAGGCCTGCAACTGACAATCATTGTCAATATCGGTTAAGCTGCCAACAAGTTCCTTGATCTATCGTTTGGTCAATGAAATGTCTAAAAAAAAAAAAAATGCTCATCACCATTTCCTAGATCTTCACATGTCTTGTTTTGTCCAACCAACAGTCCAAAACCCATAAATGTTCAGTTTACATTCATGTAAAATGCAGCAAATCCTTACATTTGAGAAGCTGAAATCAGAAAATGTTTCAACTAATCAAGCACTGAAACTACCGTTGCAGCTGCAAAACATAGCACCTTGAAATTGCTTAAATATGATACTTTTATCATATCTTATTATTGAATGAGGAATCCTACATCAATCACAACAACAAAACATTTTTATCAATAGACATCTTCACTATATTCATGATAAACTGATTGTTTAGTCGACAAAATGTCACCACAATTGTTAACCCAGAGCCCAAGATGATGTCTTCAAATTGCTTCTTTAGCCTGACCTGTTGGTCGAGAACCGAGAAACAAAATGCTCACATTTGACAACGTGGAAACCGAGAATAATCAGCAAATATATCAATCACTCTTCTGTCAATTATCTAACCAAAAACATTTGCCTTCTTAGTACAAATTTTAATACTTGAAATAGATGAAATGGCAAATGTTCACCTTTGTCACATGGCTGAAAAACAATTAAGTTTGCATTCGTAGTAAAAGCAACACTATTGTGATCTCTAAAGCCAATGGGCGAGTAAGCACTGGTCCAACAACCAACACAAGAACACAGAAAGCTGAGAGGAGACTAGAACTGCAGTATTCTTTAAAACAGTAGTTCTGTTTACTGTTTTATATGAATAAATCCTCTGAGACTGCCTGCATAAACATTCTGCTGCAGCTGATTTCAAGAGTAAGGGAAGAAATAACTGGAAACAGGAGATATACTGTAGACTAAATGTGATGCATTCAATTTCAGATGGAAGAGTTAAGTCTGGGCTCTCTGCCCGGAACTGCTTACTGAATACACAATTTCATGAGCCTCAAAGATGATGTGGTAATATGATGCATCATTGCCAAATATGCACAATGACAGCAAAAATGGGACATTCACAGAGCAGAGAGGCAATCAGTCATAGAACAAAATAATTAATAAATAAATAAATAAATCTTGGAATGTACTGACTGTACTCTAGCAATGATCACTGAATCCGTATCGCTTCAACGGAGGCAGTAAAAACCTCGATTTAACGCTGCGAGATGAAATGAAACACATTTTTCAGCACCTGAGCTTAAATGACCGTAATACTTTACCAACATTAAGGGCAGCCTTTTTTTTTTCTTTTTTTTAAAAATCCTTTTGTTAAGGAAAAGATGAGCGAGCTGTGGGGTTTCTCATTTCTGTCAGAGCGAACCCAATAAAGTCAGGGCATGGGCGCAGTGCAGCTCTGTTTTCTCCACATGGAGTTTATAGTTTTGCTCAAAGGCATGATACAGCTGGCAAAAAATAAAAAAAATAAAAATTTAAAAACGCTGATTTGTTGTAAAATTCTCCCATGTCAAACCTCACCAGTCATCTACTAATTTTAGCTGGAGGCTTCAAACATTGAGTCTGGACTGTGCAACCAAAAAGGAACAAAGAGAAGAGACCTGTTTGAAGAGATGCAGGACTCGCCAAAGCTATCAAGCCAAACAGTTACGCTAGTAACCTTTATGGCGAGATAAAGCACACAGATGCTGTAATTTGCAAAAAGGTTGATCGATTTTGTTACGCTGTCATTAGGATAAAGGTTAGGAAGAAAAGAAAAAAAAAAACTGAGGGGGATCTTTGACCCTTGTGATGATAAAGTGCCCTATGAAACACATGATTAATGCTGCATCTTCCTCTGGCAGATCAAGTTAACAGGCTGAATTCGCATCACAGCAAAGCGTTTGAGCCTGTCTGGGCTTTGAACAATATAAATACCAACAACCAATCAATGAGCTGAGATAGATAATCGTTTCTTCTTGCAGACCGAGACTGACGGTCAAGCCCCGCTGCATTGTGTGTGTCGTGAAACCTTTTGCTTTATACATGTCATAGTCATATCGACATCAAAGCAGCCAAACATACACCTTTCACTAGATCTGCAGAATATGTCGCAGACATGAAAAAACATTTTTCAATTCAACACTCAACACCTTCATTTGTTAAACTTTTACTGTATCGTATTAAAGGCAAAGTCAACACCAGCAATCCTTTCCCGAAATAAGTATTACGATGTTAATTTTTAATTAATAAGCATTTTATAAAGCTTATTCAGATGCAGATAAAAATAGGGCCTGCAAATAATGATTACTTTAATTACTGACTCCTCTGCTGATTACCTGTTAAAATCCAAAGAAATGCCCGGAAATAGTAAAATAAATAATGCTCATGATGATTTCCTAGAGCCCAAGGTGACATTTCCAAATTGCTTATTTTGCCAGAACAATAGTCCAAAACCCAAAGAAACAAATACAGTACATAAATAAATAAAAAGTGGAAGCCACTCCTAAGGATCAATGGTCACTTACTACTCTTAAGTGTATGGTTAATCGTGTGGTTGTAATCATTAATATTGATGGTTCGCTCAAAAGGCTGTATCTTTAAAGGATTAATGGAAGTGGAAGTGCTGGCAGGAAAAAAAAATCAAAGCTTAAGCCATTCTATTTGTTTGCTTTACAAATACTAGAAATTAATACTAAACTACTCACCATGTTCAAATCTTTTAGTGATGATTGGATGTGTAGAGTGTTTGAAGCATACACAAAGGTTTACTACTACCCCACACGGTACTCTCAAAACCCTGATAACCTGATGACACGTGTCCTGAACAAAGCGATCAAAGAGGCCATTAGCTCTTTTTTTGGAGTAAAAAAAAGGCCTCCTGTTAAGATCCATTTTTAGCCAAGTAAAACAATTCCCCGAAACATAAGGTAAACGGTAGCTGTAACGATGCAGGGTGTCACTGCGGATAAGAGCCGGGTCGATATCTGAAGACCATAATGAATTGCTTATGACATCAGTGTACTAATGTTAGCTCAACTGCTCCCTTAGGGCAGAGCTGAAAAGCACAAGGGATGCCTCCTCACATTAACATCCATTTTTCTGCTTTACAGACCACTCGGATAAAGTACGTATACGTGTGTGTACTCTGCGCTGCAACAGAACAATAGATCCCACTGAACATATGGCAGGTTTAAAATGGTGCTTTGTTAAAGGCTTATCAGGATGCCCACTGCAGTTAGTCTTCATTGGAATTCATTACCATTCTTTACTACAAGGCGGAGCTTGTTTTGAAAAGGTCATTACGGGAAACTGACATAATCCCCTTCATTATAAATCTGCTGATGGGATACTTCTAACAGCGCCGTGAAGCCGGAAATGCAATCTCACTTTCCTCCAAGTAAGAACACAGTACTGTATATCTCTGTCATTACTCCTTGGATGCGCAGGTGACATTTTATCTACACTCCCTTATCCCGCCGGTGGCTATTTGGACTGATGAATGCTCTCGAAATAGGCACTGATAAGGGTGACGCGCTTTTTATGTCCATTCACACACAGCTGAGAAGGGGCTTGTAATGGAAAACTAGATTTTCTGAGAAACTTCAGCCCCACAGACAGGATGAGCTCGGCCCAGCTCCACTTTAATGATGAATGCTTTATTACATCCTGCTTGCGTTTTAATTGCAGGCTCTGAAATGGTGAAATTGACTCCCAGCTCTTTTTTCAAGGAGCATTGGGTCTTATATTAATGCCTGCTGACAAAAAGCTGCTCTCACACGGCAAGCCTCAATTCTGATACAACTGTTGAGATCAGATTTTTGATTTCCGGGATAACCGATACCAATAGTAATACTAATACCAATCTGAAAAGGTTACATTCCCAAAATCAACCATGAATGCTTCTTTTGTTGAAGTCTTTAGATGTCTGAACCAGTGCCTAAGGCTCTAAAGTTTGCGGTGCCATTGCAGCCACATTCACCTGTGTGTGAGATATGCTTTCAAACAAAGGCCGGCTATAACAGGCGCTTTGAATTTTGCTTGGAGCATTTCTCTAAATCCTTATGAGGTCCAACACCTCATTATCCCTCCACTGAACAATGTCCTTCATGCTCACTAGTACTGCCAACAGTATGTTAGACCGCCACTTTGCTTTAGTAAGTGCTGGAGGGACACAAAAGTTGTATGAATTCTAATGACTTGTTAGCTGTTTCATGTGTCAGATGTGTGACCACAAATGTCAGACTCCATGCAACTCTTCATACCATCATCAAAAAATGGTGATCTGTGTGATACAAAACGGTGGGTGGCGGGAATTGGACCACTTCAGATGTATAGAAGGGAGTCAAAGTGCTGTAATCAAGGCAGCTCTTCACCTCTGGCTCTGACACAAAGACAGCTCTGTTGGCAGAGCAGGTGACCTTCTGCGTAATTGGCGGGCTTATCAAACAGCAAAGCTTGTTGTAAAATGAGGGCAAAGAAGTTAATGCATGGGGGCCCCGACAGTGTGATAATGCATGCAGGTGACCTGACCATGGACAACACTGATGGGCAATGCTGACACTTGAAAGTTTCATCGCAATAGAACGTTTAGTATCTGTGAGCACTCTTTAACAGACGAGGTGTCTTGTGAGCAAACATGCTAAAGCACTAAAAAAGTTCCGGGGGACAATGTAAATGTAAATGCTCTGTACTGTATAGCCCCTTCCTGGTCTTTGCGACCACTCAAAGCGCTGTTACACTACATCGCATTCACCATTCACACACATTCGTACACTGAGCCTAAGTGCTCAAACAGACATTCACACCAAACACTTGTGAAACAGCCATCAGGGGCAATGTGCGGTTCAGTATCTTGGACAGTGATACTTTGATATGCAGACAACCCGCTCTACCTCCTAAGCCACAGCCACCCCAGTGAATGCAGCTTCTTGAAAGAACAAAGTGCTTGTGATATCATTCAGCTTTGCACGATCTACACATAATTAGCTGTATATGTGTAGCTGAATATGTCCCAACTCAGTATAACCCAACAAATAAAGGGGGCAAATCAGGCAAGCCAAGGGTTACTTATGGAATGCAAATGAACAGGACTGAGACAAAGTTTTCACTTGAGCTAATTAGTCAATAAATCATATGAGATCCATTAATTTCAGAAACTTAATCAGCATTTTGCTTAGAATCAACTATAATAACTTTTCAAGCTAAAACGTCAAACATTTTCTTGCATAGCTTCTCAAATTTGCAGATTCGGTGCTTTTCTTTGTCACATCAAAAAGTTGACTGAGTTTTGGACTGTTGTTTGGATGAAACAACCAATGTGAATATGTTACCACTGACTCTGGGACATTATAGCAGGATTTTTTTCTGTATTTCCTGATGACCTTTACACAAAAAATTGGATGAATTTCTTGATGAAAACACACAAGTCCAGATACAATCACATTCACATCTGAGTCAAATGTTTTATCAGTCGAGTGTGTACTGACACTCACCCCTCTATTCTGATTAAGCTGAATCCAAAAAACCAAACAACCCAAATAAGGTTTTACAGTGAATCAGCTACAGAACTGTACATTACACTGGAAGGAAAGGGCCTTCATAACAGCAGCACAGAGAAATGAGACTGGACCAGTTAGTGAGAAAACGAACATAAAGAAAATGCAAGACAACTACTTTAGTTATGCAGCCAGGATCACCACATTCATAATGACTAATGTCGGCTTCTAATGTTAGAGATTTTGCTCATCTTTACCCACTCAAAAATTATAGATTTTGCCATTTTCTCTTAGACTTTGAAGGCATTTTGGGCTTTCTTGTGACATTTAAGATCTCCCTGAGTATATTTGTGACGCTGAAGGGTGGTGAGAGCAGGGAAGAGAGGTATGAAAAAAGGGCAACGAAGATGGAAATAACACTGGTAATGAACACATCAAGCCCAGGGACAGTAATGAACTTCATCCTCTCCACCTCAACCTCATCACTCAGTTTGACTGAGTGAGGGGTCAGCGTTCGTATTCACTGAGAGCAAAAACAATAATGATCTGGAAAGTGTCAGTCCCCCAAATTTACCGCTCCTCGGGCCAACCAGGTCTTTAAATATGATGGCACACTAAAGACAGACATCATGAATCAAACTATTTTCTGGAGGTGGCTGAACGGGCAAATGAGGGCAGAGTATGGCACCAGGGAAATGTAGATCGCATTTAAATTATGGGTTTATATACTAGAAAGGGTTCTGCTTCTGTTTGAAACGGAGTTTGTCCAGTGTTGAAAGTTACGCTGATGCCTCAGAACGTCATTTGCTCACTTCTCTGAGCAAGATCATTTCGATTAGAAGGACATAATGGCTAAAACTTCTGTTCCTGCCAAGTAGGACATTTTATTAAGAACACAGAGTCTTGTTAAGCTCATTTGGCAATTCATTTTAAAGCTGCAACAAGTGCTCTCATATTGTGAAATACTATTTTTGTGAACCAAACTTCCACATGAAATATGTTCTTATTTCAAGGATGGCTATGAAGCAACTAGAAATATTGTTTTGGATATAATCAATAGCTGAAGCACAAACGATTCAGACATAATAAAAAAGGACTACATAGCGGAGAATAGAAAATACTTTCAGAGGCACAACATACTGGCACAAACAACAATGCATTTGTCTTGCCCAATACTGACAATGCAATGAATTGTGAAACATGAGGACACAGCTTTATCTCCATATTTTCATTTCCAGCATGCAAATGCTCAAAATGTTGTTGATAGTGTGGAATTAGATGCAAATCACAGGTTTGAATAAAACCACCGATTTGCTAGGGCATCGATCTTGATAAGCCGGCCGGGCACTCAGCATGCAGATCAGTCTGTTTAAGAAGCTGTATCAAACACCTTTTCCTTAGAGAAAAAAGAAATATGTCATTCTCTTGAAATCTAAATATATATTTGTTGTTACTTTGATACATTTTCAAGTAATTTCACAACTCAAGCTGTATATGGTAACCATAGGAGAGTTATATAAATCTCTCTGAGTAAGTGCCAATCGGTCTTTTCTCGATCTCTCAGGAGCAATGAATGCGAGGCTAAGCAGAGCCAATAAGCGGGTAGAGTCTTTGTTAACATGCTGATGAAAGTCAGTAAAGACCCATTGTACATTTCTAGGATTTACATCATCTTGAGCAAAGCCAGGAAAATGTTGTCTCTGTTTTATTTGACTTTTTTTTTCTCCCCTTGTAAAGTCCTTAAAAATAGATTTTTCCACAAACCTGAAATCACTGAACATTTGGATGGAGTGTGAACATTAATCCTGACACAGTAAATCATTGATGAAAACTGTGGTGTGCTGGAGCAAATTCACCAATGGCCTCCTTCAGTTAGCTCACTAACAACGTGACAGTGGTAGCCTTGAGCTTTGGCGGAGGGGAGAAAAATGTGAGGTGGGAGATTGGGTTTACTGCTGTGTGGCTGCTTTTTTATTTCATAATTCAGAGCTAACCCACACAGGTCCATTAAATTCCTTTGTTATGGGCCATGCAGATACAGTAGCAGCGCTTAAATAATGATGCGAGGCAGAATTACACAGCAGAACATAGATCCAAGACTCAACCCTGACTGGTAGGGTCATTAATGACATGCATTTTCCTTAACTAACAATTGGACATGTTACCAATCCATAACAATTAATAATGAATAATTAGTTACATACAAAAAGCACAGTTAGTGTCAGTTTGAGTTTCATTTAAACAAATTTTGCTGGCACATTCATTCACAAAGCTCAAACCATTTAAACTTGACCAGCTAGCCCTCACAGCCTCATTAAAGTTTCAGCTAGGTCGTAGGATAGCAGGAGTAGGCCTTAATGATTTTGAAAAAATATCCAATTGCGATTACTTCGACTGATATTGCAACTGCAATAAAATTTGCAATCTTGGAGGGAATTATCATTTTTACACAATAATTCTCATTTCCATTGAAAACCATATGATTATGGTGTGACGCAAAGATGTTTTCTTAAATCTGTAGACCTTAACATGTAGACCAGGACATCTCTGCAGCACTACGAAATTTAATTAAAAATCATATTTCGACACATATTTTGCCTTAAACAAATATTGCACCTCCTGCGTTTGAAAATTTGAGTCCTAAGCAAGAGCTGATTTCAAATTCTAGTCGATGCAAATGTAATGTAACGCTGAATCTCTCCAGTTAAAGTCATTACAGTCATTATAGTCAGTTGTTACAGTCAGTCAGTTGTTATAACCACCTTGTCGGCTGAAAGTGACTGCACCTTTTTTCGCTCTGCTGCACCACTTCTCAACGCCGCTAGCAATGCAACAGCCTGTTTCAGTGTAGCCCAAAAGCTCATAAAATCCTTCACCGTCCCCGTATTTATAGGCATCATGTCCTTTTCCACCACAAAGCAAAGCCTCTGAGTTTTTGCCTCTGCGCACACATCACTACCACAGAAATCTGGAGGATTTCATTATCACTATTTGTGTTCATTTGATTTAAATATTCAAATTTCATTTACAGTAACTCAGCCATGTCCAACTCAGAAAATATTTTACACTCTGTTTGAAATTTGAGATGGCCTTTGCAAGAGAAATATGTTCCACATTGTTATAGTAATCGAAATTGTAGGCCTATGTACAGCAGGTGAGGCGTGAAATAACCATGCGCAATATTCAAATTCACAGTTGCCATTAAATCACCGGTAAAGTAGAGCAAGAGAGCCCTGAGAGCAACTGGGATTTGGTGTATGGTTGCCAGTATTATTAACCTTCCGTGAGCCAAGATACACTGAGCAAATCAAAGTGGTAACCGCCCACTACTGTGGGACAATCAGCTTACTCTGAAACACAAGCTGGAATTTCTTGACAAATCCCTCACAGGTAGCAGCTCTTGTTATCTTCTTTGTTTTGAAGATGTAAAATACATTTCATGTTAGTGTCAGCTTATAGAAATATCATTATACAAATGCATCAGTTATAAGGCGTTCCTTCAAATAAGATGATTTCAGAGCCAAAGTGTAAAAAGACTTGGGATGCAGCGTGAACAAAGTATGCTGCATTTAAAATTTTACCTGCTCAACCTATCAACAAACTTTTAATTCACTTATTCTGCAGCTACACAAGAAGGCTTCATTTGAACTATCTAACACTCGGGGGCACAACACTATTCTCTCTTGCAAAAAGCTATTTACTGAATGGCTGCCTTGAAGATGAGAAAAATAAAACAACTTAGTCGCTGCCCCGGGAATTGGCAGATTACACTCACCACCATGCAGTACAAATGATCATTAGCTCTGTAATTACTGAGAGGCCATCACGTTTGAAATTCATCAGCAGAAGTGGATTGCCAGTAAGCACTCCTAGAAGTACGAGGACGTGCATCACAAGGGGATTATGTGGTGGCTAATGTCCTGCGTTTTACTAAAAGGTGCTATTTTCCCAACTAGCAGTTCCTGGAAAAGAGTCCCTGTTTCTTTGTAAACAATCATGAATCATTCAGCACTGGCTGCACGAGTCTGGATGTATGAATAGTGTACTGAATGTTACTAATATAAACAGTCTACTTAATGATCTAACAGTCCTTTCAGTAATTTGAAGATGCTGAACATTTTGCACACTACAGTCTGAGTGTAATGAAGAAGCACTATTGTTACTCCATAATAGGTGCTGTTACTTAAGCAGGTTTTCATTATTTCAAACAAACACACAGCGAGAACTCATGCGCACAATTTATTCTGGCGAGCAACTCTGTTAGTGTTAGGACAGAGTTAACTGTCATAACAAAGCGTATATTGTGCCATGCTAAAAAGCTCTGCAGGCCAGCTGAGAGCCTTCTCTTTTCCATGACCTCATTTTGTTTGGTTTCATGCAGGAGGCCTGGTGTGGTTTGTTGACCTAATTCCTGCAGGGTGTGCGTCTGCCGACAGACCAACACGCACAAACTACAACAGTTACTTAAGAAGGATAGGCCTCGTCCACTGGGAGCACTCATACTCCTTGTTTTTCCATCAAGGGAGAACAAATGGGACTGGCGCCATTAGCGGAGCAGCAAATATCGAGGTTGCCCTTAATGTGTCGCTGCACGGGTGAGAAATTCCCAACCTTGTTCTTTGTGAAAATGAGAAAAGAAGAAGTGCCATTTAAAAAGACTGGGTCAATGCTACCAAGGAACTAATAAGACACCAATTTCCAATTGCACAGCGAGAAAGGGCCCTTTACTGTGTCATAAAGGCAACAAAGTGAGCTTTCTTTCACAGTAAGTTCTATGACAGAATAAGAAAAGTAATTGTCCAAGGTCACTGGACAAAGACACAGGGCACTGGCTGGTGTTTCCAGGGAAACTGATAAGTGCATGTCGATTAGACTATAAAGTATACTGTATTTCCAATATAGGGCTTAGTATCGTTTGGCATTTTTAAATACAATTGCCAATACATACAGTAATTTCAATAGCGATAACAAATGTATTTCTTCCAGCACCCTACTTCAAGGAATCAGAATCAGAAACAGCTTTGTTGCCATGTAGTTTTTACATGGAATTTGCTTTGGTGACACTAGGCATTAAAAACTATTTTTAACCATGTAGCCCTCGGGGTGGTCAGTCACTTTTGTCCATACTGAAATTTCTCAACAACTATTGGATGGATTGCAAAGTCATTTTGTATATATTCATGGTTCCCAGAGGATGAAGCTTACTGACTTGATCCCCTGACTCTTGTGTCACTACCGGTTTCCACTTATCCAGCAATCTCTTTAATGGACTGGCACAGCATTTTGTACTGAAATGTATGGTTCACCTCACATTATGTGTTTATTTTGTAAAATATCAACTCTATTTACTATTTCCATGAAACAGTAAATATACTATTGCACGCAGCGGTGCCAAAGTAGGGCTTCACACACCCACTAGCATGGCTGTAAAATAGCTTAATGCCAAGCAAAAATTTGTCACTTCCCTCTTTGGTCTTTAAGTCGGCTTTGCCTCTGACCACACCCAACAGTGATGTCACAATGTATCATCAAAGCAGCAAGGTGAGAAGTTAAACCATTAAATTCAATATATATAAAAATAATATAAAAGAAGCTAAAGTAACTAAATGTTTAAAGGTGTCTGAACACAAGCAGTGCCCAGAACTCTGCTTTTCTTTCACGGCACCCTGCAATCCATTGATACTCTGGACTAGACACATTTTGATCCACATCACATTTGCTCCAAAAAAAAAAAAGCATTGTGGTTTGATACACAGCCCTATGCTTTCATGAAAGGAATGTGTGTATGTGTATATATACACACACACACACACACACACACACACACACACACACACACACACTACATAACTGAAATATGGACAGTTGTTTCTTGTAATTAATGTTTCGGTAAAGGTTAATCTGTGGGGTATTGTTGGGATTTAGTTACTGTCAGATATGTCCAGTTCTATAGGTACAGTCTGTTCAAGAGATTTCTGCTTGTGTCTCAGAGGAGCAAGTTTTCCTTCTGTTGCAGCCTGCCAGCTTCAAACTGTAAAATGCAACTTTTCTCTGGCATTTCGAACAGAGCTCCCACCTTCAGCCATCCGTCTCCTGTCTATACCTGTACGTGCAGTGTCCTTATCTATTCCTTCCACTGTTTCTCTAGCTAATTACTCTACCTTTTCTCTCTCGACTTCTCTATTGTCTCAAATGTCTCTCTCCCAGTCTTCTATTCTTCACCTTTCACCATGTATCTGCTCACAAATGTCCCTGTTGGCTGCAGTGGTCTCTCCATTGCTTCCACAGTATCTAACTCTGCTCACTGGTCTCACAAGCTCAGCTGCAGGGTATTGGCACATAAAGGAGCTGCAAACAGGAAAAAGTGTGAGTATTCAAGAGGTAATAATTTAAAAGTCTTCCATTTCACATAATAGCTATTTGTGCTTTCTATTTGTGTCTGTGTGTATATCAGAGTACAGGACAGGCAGTAAGGAGATACACACAGGCCAGCCTATCTCTTCCATTGTGGTGATTTGCCTACCTAATGAGGCTGCAAAGTTATCATTTAATTATTAAATTGTGGTACGACTCAGGAGTGCAAAGCAAATATGTATTCTTCAAAAGACAGAGCTGCAATTAGAGCATATGCAAAGGTTAAAAGAAGGCACACTATAAACAGAGAGGCAGTCACGGTAAAACAAATTTATGCACCACCCCAGGTCATGCTCTTGTATAATGACTATATCCTGTTTTGAAAACTCAATCGATATTACAGCCGCCAAAACATTTAATTCCTAATGGATTTTTTTTTTTTTACAGTATGACTTACAATCATGATCTCAATTAGCAAAGCTGTAACTCTCAAATATCTTCCTGCCACACAACTGCTTTCAGCTGTTATCATAACATTAGCAAATATGAAGCACATTAAAACTCTGATAGCCAGAGGGTTACGGTTCAGCTTTTAAGAGTTCACTTTCATTTGATAAACATGGTAACCGGTTTGGACAGAAGAATCAATCTACATTTTATCTGCACAGCTGTTATGTGACTTCAACATTGCCAAGGACACATATTTTTAAGTCTGTAACTCAAAAATGTTTTAAAATGAGAGAAAGAACGTTCAGAAATTTGAAAGTGCTAGAGTCAAAAATATAAAATAAAAATCCTTTAAAGATTTATTATTCATTGAAATGCCAATTAAACAGCATGCCTCACATTTGCAGTAAAACAATCTGAACTACTCCATAATTACAACCTGTTTGCCACTTTATATGACAACACGGCATGATAATGATGACATTTTGCGATCCTGGGACAGTCTAAGCACCCTGTCAGTTGGCACCAATCTGCAGACAGGTGCACAGTTGGATGGTTTCACTGGGATGCTCCCTGTAGGACTTCAATCATATTTCTGTCCAGAGTGACGGGTTGATGCGGCCATCTGGGACGCTGTCCACACCTTGTGTAGGGCTCGCTTTTAATATTTCTTAGGACGTGTCTGTCATGGGAAAATGCTGCATTAGATTCAAAGTGTTTTTCCTATTGTCTATTTCATGATTTTGATAGAGATGTCCAAAGCCGATCTGAGTTCTTAAGGATCAGGATTGGACATTGGCATTTACATTTTTTTCATTGGGACTGAACACTGTATTGTAATTGCTTTCCTTAGATTTCCACATGGTAAAGTTAGATTTTCTGTAGCTTGCTACTGCTGCTTACAATTCCTTGATTTTGATTCTGTGTGACAGATGATTTTTCCCCCCCCAGTAAATACGTACACAAAGCCAGGTGATTAGAAAAGCGAAGCTAAAATGTACTAAACATGGTATAGATAAGACATCTAGTGTATTATTTTAATGTTACAAATGCTACAAGTTACTTTAATATGACTTTACTTAAAGCATTAAACCATCCAGAAAAACCTAATTACAGTAGGCCAGAGATGCTTATCCTTCACTTTGAACATTAAATACATCACACCTTATTGGACACTATTCTCAGGGGGGGAATATGAATGAACTTGCATGGTCTTTCTGGCAGTGAACCTCTGCCTGCTGCTTGGATGCTGTCTGACAAAGAGTCAGAGGAGATAAATTAGACCGTGACAGGGACAGGGGTGTTAAAGCTGAATGACACAGACACAAGAAAGTCATTTCTGCCTTGCGGCAGCCAAAGGCTTGGGAGGTTTGACTGTACCGGGTATCAGTCAGGAGGGCCTATTTATAGAGGGCCCGGGCTGCTGCTAGAATACAAACACTTGACTGAAGTAGGTTACCAGCAAAAGGCTGTATCACCAGCAGACAAAAGGACAAAGGAGGACGTGTGAGGAGAAGAAGAGGGCCAGGTTGAGGATAAGATATGCAGAAGCAATTCACGATTAATGACATTCAGAACTTTATACCAACTTTTCCAAGACTAATGTTGCAGTCTATAGTTAGATTAGGAGCCTTTTACATCTCCATGGTCTGTTTCCTGCTCCATTAAACAGGGAACAAAGTCACCCGTTTGAATATACTTTGCTGTTAATCATCAGATTTTCTTGGCTCATTTTTTGAAATAATGGTCGTGTCTATAAAATGTGATAATATCCCACACCAAGAGCCAAAAGAGACATTAATTTTGCTTAGTTTTTCTGGCCAACTGTCCAAAACCCAAAGAGACAAGCAGCTCGCTACAAGGTACATTTAGTCACTGTTGTGGTTACTGTTCAATTGACTGCTTTCAACTCTTAAAATATGAATATATGCTGATTTTCTTAGTCTTTCATGATAGTGAACAGAATACAGCTGACATTCATTTTATAGACCAAATGAATAATCAGTGAAATAAGAAAATGTTCTGCAGATAATCAGGTATTTAAAAACAATTCATTAGTTGCAGCCCTGTTTCTCATTTTCCTTTGATAACGGACTTAAACGACCAATTGAACGCTCGATTGATTTGCTGTTGACCACAAATTGTTCAATCTACTTAATGGTTCAGGACTAAAGCAGTGCCTCGGCTCACATTTGGCCGCCTCTCAGAAACAAAGAGTTCCCAAGTTTGTGGGGGAAAAAAAACACCTGCACTCCTGCGGCAACAAATGCATATTTAATGTGTAGAATGAGTTCCTAGTATAGCTTGAACAAAAGGACCCAGCTTGGTTACAGTGATGAGCAGCGCGCGGCCACGTGTTGAAGCACCCGCCATCTCAGTTCGCTGTATTCAATTGACAGGATGGAGTGTGAGTGTCACTGTCTGTCAACAGGCTATTTTGAGGTGTTTTACAAAACATGGCTCGCTGGGGTCGCCTATTCTCCGACTAATCCCCGGCTGTTAGATGCTAATCCCTGTTTATCAACACAGGCATGCGGGTCGTGGCCAAGTCTGAGAAAGAGAATGCCAACCTCACTGTTGTGAGACATAACTGAAAGCGCTTCTTTAACCATGTGAGCTTCGGCTGGGTGATATTTGAGCCATTTATAGAATTGTTAGGATGACCAGCAGAAAGCCTGTTGATTCTAAACTTATTTTCTACACTGAAAAATAAGTTAATACAAATAACAAAACAGTAATTGCCAGAGCGCTGTAAAATGCTGCATCCCTGGAGGATCATATAAAAATCATTGTATCCAACAGAACAGATCTAACCAGCTGTTACATCAAGCAAGAAGTATGCAGAGATGTGAAACGCTGGCCACTGCATTTTACTGTCGTCATCTCTGAGCCCATTAGTTGTAAACAACATGTAGTATTTTCTGTCTGCTGTCACCAGTACTAGCTCGCGCTATGAATGAGATTAATGTCAGGGAAAGGTATCACCGTTGGATCCTTTCCCCCTCATTCTCCAGCAACCCTTTTCACAACGTATGAATCAAATCAATGACAACAGTAGGACATGTCTGCATCTCAGCCAGCCAGCAGTCCCTGGGCAATCGCTCTTCTTCCCCTCTCCTCCGAACTGAGAGGCTGCATGCTGCCTCGACTTCCCCTCTAATCCATCATTGCCGTTTCCCATTTCCACCTCAGATCTACAGAGGCCTGCACTCTTGACCAAGTGGGAAAGCAGATTAAAAAAGCCAGTTGCGTTACCAAAAGCGGATGTATTAAGCTACCTAAAGCTGGTGGCCAATATGTGAGATCTGATTCAAATAAAAGTCTTCTCACTGTATCACTGGAGAGAATTACACTCATCAAGGGCATTACACCCCAGGACTCTCTTAATGACAGTTTTATATTTTCTCCAAAATAGAACATTGTGATGACTGGTATTATTTCTCAAGGTTTAAGAGTCCTTTTAATAATGTCTCCCGCCATGATGCCGGACTGATGGATGTGGTCTCACACTGTGAGCAAACTCTCAGCAATTAAATTCAAATCAGTGAGGAGTAGCGGTGGGATTTAGACGTGAAGTGATCACAAAGACATCCTAATGTGTGTAGAATTAAAAAAGCCAGAGGTTTAAGTCTGACAGGAAAAAATGTATTGAGGAAGAAATGAACCAAAGTTCCCAACTTACTCAGAAGGATTTGTTACTGTGGACTTCACCAACACACCAAGTAAATCAATTTTTTTCACGCCATTTCTGTGCTGTTTGAAGGACATGACCCTGAAATGCAGCCTGGAGGTGGTGGAATTCTGCCGCTTATAGCTTCAATAGGCAAAGCCAGGGTGTGTAGTGGGGCACTGGAAACAGCATGTCCAGATTGCAAGTCTAAAGCTACTGTGCTGGCTAAGGTGGGGATTAAATGATTAGATTTTCCAATGAGCAACATGTTTTGTTACAATGACTGCATGTTGAATTAAATGCCTATGCATTTAAACAGTAAAAACAAACAAAGGAGACCAAGTAACAAACTAATCAAACAGCTCTTAACAGTCACGGCGTCCGAGAGAAAAATAGAACAACTCGACCCATGTGGCAAATCCTACATGGGTGGAATTTGCTGCTGATCCACACTGATATGCTCTACACTCCCCACGTGTGTTAAGTCATACAGCAGAGTGCGAGTGGAGCGTTCATATATGCCTGGAATCTTATTTTAATACTGTGCTGTCGTGCCACTATCAGCAGAGACTACAGTTGTTCATTTGGGGCCACTGAAATACTACTGCAGTGCAGGCATACACAGAGTTTATGCCAGTATCACCACCTGAGTGTTAAAAGACACGTGATGTATTCAGGGGGAGTGTCGTCTTGCAGGGTTGTTGTGCTGGATTATACAGGACTGTAAATCGGTTGATATTGTGCCCGTACTTGTATACAAGCCAGGTAAAAACCTGCAGCATGCTGCATTATTAAGAACCAACATTTGTCATCTGTAAACAGCCAACAGGCTCAAAGTTGTTCTTTTGCTGTTTTTCAGCCACTGCTGCAGTAGCGATGCATGTTCAGCTATACATAATATGCAATATAAATTACTCCACATTCAAATTGGCAAAAGTGGATATCATTCAGGGTACTGCTACAAAACTGCTCTGAATGCAGCAAACAGTACGTCATGTTAGCCGGTCATTTATTCTGTAGCTTGCTGCCCTCTCCTGGCAGCAAGCATGAGGTACAGTGATGGATTTCGACCAGAAGGTGTCTACAATATAAGCACAGACAAATTGTAAAAAATAAGGGGCTCAGACAAACTTTTTCATCGAACTGCAATACAATCTAAATGAACAGAAAAAATAAAACTCAACTTTGTACATAAGATACATTTAAAAGTTGTATGTGAGTTTCATACATAGGAGCAAAATATAATAAAGTGGAGCTCTGGTCCAACACATTGAGTAAAAAGTCACATTTCTTTAATGTAATCTTTGTTAAACAACACTTAACAGTAAATTAGCAGCTGATTTTATGGAAATGTAATCCAAAAACAGGCTAGAAACATTTTGGGATGTACATGTCATTAGTTCCCTCAGCGGGTAAAAAAACTGACCCATTTGAGTGCGTCATTGAGACAGCAGGGATTTGTAAAATGCCCGAGGACACAACATGGGGCTTGTGTATTTCCAGAAACTTCTGCTTTAGTGAGCATGCTCATTTTCTGGAGACTGCTCCAATATCCGGAGGGTACGATTGCCACCTGGCAGGTTTACAGTGTGAGCGTCTGCATGCTGGGAGGTTATTCTGGCTAACACTAGGTGATAACATTATTAGTTTGACACCACCAAATAATGAGAACACCTACAAACAAAAATATGCTCGGAGAGGAGGCTTCAAATCCAAAATAGCTGTTTATTATTATTATTACTGTTAACTTATGTTGTTTAATTCATAGTTTTCAAAAAAGTATAGGTGAAATCCACAAGTGCTCAGCAGTTTGGCAAGGGAAAGTTCAATTTCATACCTAAATAAAAAGGTAGGAGAAGGAGCGGTGAAAAGGAATGAAAGTCTGAACAAATGCCCTGTCTAATTCAAAATGTGGCTGACACCTGGGTCCTGGTGTGGCTCCAGCTGTGGCCGCCAGCCCGCATGTTTTTAGGGGGATAGATTCAAATGACAACTGTGCAGATGCACAAGCATTTGCACACAGGCATATACACAAACACGGAGTGGCCAACCCAAGAAGAAACTCCACGAATTACAAAATCCTTCCTCTTTTTCTAAAGGTGAATATGCATCATCTCGCTTCTCTTATTCATGACAGGAACAGCTGTTTGGGAGTCCTTGTGTTGTTGTTTTTCCCCTGCAGAACAACCTTCACTGCAGATGTCTTTGAGTCCCTACAGTGACATTCATGACTGTTTAATAGCACCCTAAATCATACCCAAACACCAACCCATTTATCTGACAAGCCATATCAATGTGGAACAGCACCTGGCAATTGCAAAAACAAGCTCCAGGTTTTATGGTGATGCTTGACATGTCACTGAGCTATAACACAATCATGGGAACTAAGGAAGTGTAACTAATGAACAGCAACAATGAGAACAGGCCAAGGAAGAAAGTTTTTAGCTCAGCCAAATAAACACTCAAGATATAACAACAATGTAATCAACTTTCCTCTCATTATTAAAGCTTTTAGAAAAACGGAAGTGCATATATCACTAAGCAATAAAGGAAAAAAAGAGAAAGAGAATTGCCTCGAGTAAAATTGGCGCTTGGGAATCAAGCCTACAGCTTATATGCATAAATACTAAACTAGAGAAGTTGAGTAATATATTCAAATATTCATAATAAAATTCGAAAGAACACAAACATACATTCACATTATTTTCTTATTTCTGAAAGAGGTGTTTCATTCAAGTAATGATGTCTGGTCACATGTCTACATGTGACCTAATGGCCTAGTGTTTTCCCTCTGTATTTTACTGCTTGATGTGTTGCCTGTTCCAGTGGCAAGGAAAGTAGCTATAAATCCTATTATATAAGGCTCTATGGCCATTGTGAATATATAACCCGCAAAGTAATCAATACTCATCTAGGTTCAAACTGAATTAATCTACAGGAGCTGTGGACTGTGACTTCCATTGCAATGCGTTCTAATCATTTTTTACTCCAGTAGAATCATAAATTCTTCCTTTAAAGGTGAAAGGATGACTGATCAGTAAAACATTAGTATGTTTTAAATGTTGCCTGAGTGGTTTGTGGACTGAGTATATTCTCTAAGGAAGGTTCCGGGTCCTGTGCTGGAGCTGCTGCCCGTGCAACCCAACCCCAGATAATCGGTTGAAGATGGATGGATGGATGGATGGATGGATGGGCGAATGGATGGACAGACATTCTCTCAGTTTAGTCAAAAATAAGGTTCACTGTACATTTGATAATCGTATAGTGTTTCTGTTAAATCAAATCTCAAATACGTGTTATTAGTTTACACACATTTATTCTTCAAGTGCACAGTGTACTTCGAATATCCCCCGGACGTGTATATCTAACATTTTACTTGGTTCTCCAGCTTTCTCTTGACTGTTTAAGCTTGTTGATTCACTTTCAGTGCAGTAAATGCTATTTACCTTGTAAATGCCATGTCCTTGTTTTTGTAATAAATGTTCATAAAAAAACATATATACACACACACACACAATATTTCAGAACTCATCCTTAAAGCATTTGTATTCTTCTGTAAAAAAAAAAAAATGCTGATATTATACCAGTGTTGGTCACCTCTGCTATCTGAGCAAAATGAAAATTTACTATATACAGCCTTAAAAACGTATTCCCTTTTTTGCTGCCTGTAAGACTGATCCTGCGTTCATGCCGACTAGAATGCTTCATGGAAAAGTTCTTAGTCAGTCCTTCAATCTAAATGTCAAACAACTTTTCACTATTTAAAAAGTCACCAGGTATAAACACTCTTTTTCAAGACAGATCTGTGAACAACAAAAATATAGACTCAGAAGATCCTACGAATGAGAGGCAACAAAATCCCATTCACACTCAACCTTTGTTCTGCGTATAGCTCCCATCTGTACCCAATAAATCTTTGGGTTTTTGTACCTTTTGGTTTTGGGGAGGCCCAGGTGACGATGCGCCGCACCAGGCAGCAGTTGAGCAGGACTTTCTTGGAGAAGCCATGGTCTTTACGGATATGCTGCAGGTCCTCCCTCCACTGGGTCCTCTTGGTTGGCGTACACATGGCTGAAACGTCTCTATTTTGAAATATAGTATGGCATTATTTACTAACCTAAATACATTATACACAGATACGGGCATAATCATTTGGGTACTTCTCCCAAGGGAGGAGTTTACAATAAATATAATTTCATATTGTAACACACATCATTCAAATGAGGACCCCTTAACAGCCACTGGTAAACATTCAAATACAAATAGCTACAGCCAGTGCAGCATGAGAAACTAACTGCCAAAAGTTCTGCAAAACTCCTGAGAATATATGCTAATTCGGGATGTGTTTTTGCCCCCAGTTATGCGTGGCCATAATGAAATGCAAGACATTTCAGCGTGCCCTTTTGGAACCGGAAAATGCTTGTCTCATGTGTCCTGAGCTGTTGTCTTAAGAAGCCAAGTTATTCTTTCAGCTGGTCTAGGACCAGTGATGGTAAAAGTAAATACACCCAACAGATCTTAATACAGACTGAAAGGCAAGGACCCTTTGCCTACAATTTGCTAGCAAACAACCTGATTGTCTCCAGATAACAGAGTCAAACAAACAATATTTTTTGACACAACTAAATTAATCATTCAGTGACACCCTACCTCATTCAGTAGTATGATTACAATCACCCTGAAGGTCCCATTTCAAAAGCAGAAGTGTCAGACATCAACAAATCATGCAGCGGCTTTGACTGGAGGGCTTGCACTCAGGATCGCAAATTTTTATCCTTCAATGCACAGAAACGGAGGTTCAGAGCGAGGGCTAACTGCTATCAATTGTCCGCTCTGAGCATCAGCTTACCTTGAAGGCTAAAACACGACGTGCTCTCTGCTTCCTCAGTCTGCAAGTGATCCTCAGGTTTTACACAAGCACTTTCCCTTTCCTGAGCTGATCAACAGAGTGTGAAAGGGGGTGGGAGGAGGAGAGCGAGGACCGCTCTGTGAAGCAGAGAGAGTGAATGACTGAGCGAGAGAGAGAGGGAGAGAAGAAGACAATAGTGCTGTTGCTTCAAGTTAGAGGACCATTTGTGTGCTTTTATTCAAGTATTGGAGGAAGAAGAGCGTCAAAGATCCTCTTGGCTCTAAAGTTTATACTTTATCAGCATCTTCAAGGGGTTGTAAAACCTCTCCGTAAGAAAAGGGCTGGGTGTTAAACCTCAATGCGGTGGCACCTACTAAAACGTGTCCTTCCCATCATGTATGAATGTCAAATAACCAAATAGAAGTGTCATTAGTTTCATATGTATCAGACAAATCTTAATCCTCTGGGGTTCCTGAATGTCTCTACAGAAATGCATGGACATAAAGACAAAGTTCTTCCAAAAAGCAGCAACAGGTTCTAAGACTGCAGCCATTAGAAAGAGCAACAGATGTGTTAAACAATCAAGAAACATATGAGGATGCATAAACTCTGCTGGGATGTCTGTGAATGAGAAATGTCCTTCGTACCTCCAGGAGCTGTCTTTATTGTTTTAATTAATGTCATATACTTTATTTCAGAAAAAATCATGTGGCAGATCAGTCTAACTGGAAAGCACAGACATATTTTGCACCCCTTTGAAAACTGTATTTAGGTGTTTGTATACAGATGATGCATACCACTGCATCGAATTTACAACCCCGAATTTATCACCATAGTGTTGCAGAATATGTTGGCAGTGGAATTTTTGTCATCATTGCTCAAAGCAATCATTTTCTTTAAGTTACCACACACATTAAATGTCCTAAATGTATGTTCATAAAATGCAAATGTTGTCCCTGGTCATCGGCCAAATGGGCTTAAGCTTACATTTAAATGCACATAGCATTAACTACTGTGCAGTGATAGATGGTAAGGGGAGACAGCAAAGCTACATTTAATTTGCTTCTCCTGAGATGAGAGACGCATATTTTCTACCTGAGAAGACAAAGGAGGGCCCTGGATGGAGAACTGGGAATAGAGCCATCCTTTCCCAGTAGGGAACACACACGCCTGCTTGAAACGGGCAAACGGATCGGTTGCAGTGTTAAGGTATGATATGGATTCAGCCGGAGGTACAACCACATCCTGAGGGAGGGGGATTGAAAGCTCCGATATATTATATTTATATTCAAGAAGTTGTTGCTGCTCATTGATATTCAAGACCACCTTAGTCAAGTACTTGGAAACTCCAAGAACAGACTGTGGACTTCTGCAGGTTGAAAAGCAGGTTTCTTTATTTACTGCTATAATCAAAATTTTGATATTAACAATGTAATAAATTACTCCATGTGTATGTGTAGGGGTTCACTCGCTGTAATGAACCCGCAGTGAATTTTCAGCCAACTCTGCAGATGCCCTCATTTTAGCACACCGTTTCGGTTTCATGACCCACAATTTTTACTGTTTTGGTTTGCTTATTTCTTTCCAATGTTCACTACCAGCTCAGCAGACAGACACACTTAGCAACCAGCAGCTGGAGAGACAGTTTTTTAATTTTTTTATGAGCTGGTGGAGAATATACCAAAGCTAACGGGAGAGTGAATATTAGGGACACACCAATCTGATACCAATATCAGTCTGATACTGACTCAAATTGCTGGATCAAATACCGTTAACAAGGGGGCCGAGGTATTCAATTACGCATGTATATTATGCTATGTTTATATGCAATGTTGTATTTGTTACATTTTGTTCCACGAAATCAGGAAGTAGGGATGAACGATTAATAGCATTTGCGATATTATCGCAATGTGATAAAATGATATTTTACTAATCGCCAAGGCTGCAATTACACCCTGGTCACATGACACCCAAGAGTAAAGCAGTCTGCTGACGAAGCATCAACTTCACACGTTACACTCTACCTTGACTTGTTTTTGTACAATAGTCTTAAGCTTGACAGAAGCTGACACACAGAAAGAAAGTAGCACCTGCCACCGCGGGTAAGGTGGTGGGGGGTGAAATCGTCGGGCAGGAAAAATGCACAACAGAAAGATGCGTGTAGTAAGGTAGGCGTATTGTGGCTTTCGGCGCCGGCGTCATACACACAGCCACCAGTCAGCTCAGAAAATATCTGTGAAACGGCATTTCAAACTAATCGCACAATTCTGAAAGAGGCCCAGTCTGTCCTGAGTTACAGCCTGGTTACAGCCGGCGTGCTGCTCACCAGCATCGGAGGCTGAGGGGGAACTTCGGTGTTGTTGGAAAATGACTAAGCTTGTTTATTAAACAGAGAGGCATCACTTGGTTTCATTTTCGTTGGCCAAGTAATTTTGAGTATTTTTTGTTTGCTTACTGGGATATAGGAAGATGGAGATGTGGACTGAGATAAGGACTCGTTAATTGCTGGTTGAACTGTGTTTTCACTGTGTGATCTGTAGGTAGGCCGACCTGATGATACTATATATTATTCAATGCCGTGACTTGACTCTCAAATTATCTTTCTCATATTATAATTTGATGCATCTTCTCCACCATTGCTCATGATAATAATAGTTCATGCATCACCTAATTTCATCATAACGCAGGCCTGACTCACAAGAAAGAGGAGTGTATGTTTAATCCATCTAATATTGTGTTGGTCATACTATACACTGATTTACTTCTTGTCCGTTCTAACTAATACAGGAGGCAAAGAGCCTAAAAATTAATCGCATATTAAATTGCAATATTGGTAAAAAAAAAATAAAAAAAATTTTAAACTCGCAATTAGATTATTTTCCAAAATCGTTCAGCCCAATTAGGAAGCAATATTTAAGTCAAGAATAATTACCCTGCACATACATAAAAGAATGATTCACTTTCTCATTCCTTCCTTATTAATTGTACACTGGTATCGGATCAGTATTTCGCATCGACCCAATACCAAAATCCCAGATACTGAGACTGAAAAAGTTGGATAGTGCATACCTAGTGAATACTGACTCCAAATGAATGCTTGCTTATGTTACTCAGGACACATAAAACGGTTAACTAACATGTTTGCCATGTCAACATTATAGGGCGATAACATGTCAGTGCTGTGTTTACAACTTGTTGTGCTGCCTCCAATATTAATGCATAAGCAAATAATAAATAATTAGAAGTTGGACAACTTTTACTCACAGCTTAGCGCTACACTGAGCCGTTCCAACTGTAAAGCACTTCCAACTGTGCATAATGCTAAGGATAGTGCCTTCATGGCAGACATCTTTACTTATTCATAGCAGGAAAGGCACAGGCATAACTTTTCTTGGGGGTGAAACTGAGCCTGTTATATCTTAATTACAACATAGCCTCTTGTGTCAAGTAAAGGTACTTTTTAATTTGAAGGTTTTTTTATAACACCCGATAGTCACACATAGTTATACAAGCATCACACAACTCACATACATGTATACAGAAAACAAATCTGAATGTTGTTGGAGGGTGGAAGGAGTAGTCTTCCCATCCAATCGCTTTTAGTTACGACAATCTGCCCTGCTCAACTCACTCCATGAAAAATTACTGAGATACATCCATATGCATTAGCTGCTGAACGTAGACTTCAAGGTGTGGTTAGTGTTTACAATTGAGTTTGTGGATCTCTTGTACTCTTAAATATTCATCGTTCCTCTAATCAATTATGTCAAGCAATTTGGAGCAATGTATTCTGAAATCATTCAATCATCACAGTCCCGAATTACGAGCAGTTGTCCCGACCCCTTTCCGGTTTGTCCTGAAATTTAGACCTAACATGAGTTTTTATTATAGCCTTATTAAACATTAAATACTGATCGTTGTATAGTTCTCTTACTCCAGCAGGGGTTGCAGGTTATCTGTACATTGTGTCAACAGCATTGTTATAGCCACAAAGTAACACTCGTCGTGCTCTTTTCCCCTTTTTGTTTTCTTGTGATTGCTGGAATTTACAGCCGTCAGGACAGGGAAAGTGTCGCTTTAGGCAGCCACGGCACGGAGGGGAGATCTGACAAGTGCAGAAAGATGTGACACTGCACTGATGACATAAATAAAATAAATATAAAAATTAGGTAAAAGATTTTGACTTACCTACATATCCACAGTTGTGTTTTTCCTAATAGCAGACAGGGGACTTCATGAACAAAGAGAAAAAAATTTTAGCGTTGTGATTTTAATTTCATGTGTGAATGTTCATTGACATTCAATGTACCGGTAGATGCATAGCTACAGAAAATATCAATACACCAGCCATCCTGGATTGAAGAGTTTGCGATAAAATCAAATTGCAGAATACTACAACAACAACTTCTGTCGAACTTCAACAACTTATGTCCGACTTCAAGCACAGAGTCGAGAGCAAATGATTATCAGGGGAACATAGGTAATAGCCTGAAAACATCAAGTCACAGTGGCACAACAACAACCAAAGGAAAAAATGTTCAGGTCTACACACAGGTAAATTGCAGCAGCAACAATGAAGACATTAGCAGTCAGCATCTATGTACATCTAGGCCCACAGGCAGCCTCACCAAGATAACGTCCACAGACTAAAGAAAGTCAAAGCATCTACCGGGACGCACATTTAGCACAAGCAGCAAACACTTATCTGAACAGAGAAGTGATCCCCAAGCATCTCAGCGAGCTTTGGAGAAGTTTGGTACAGTTGTTGTGGTCCCAGGCTGCCAGCAGAGACAGGAAAGCTAGCTCCAAGTGGCACTTGAGGCAGCAGCTGCAAGAAGCACGGCACAAAACAGATTCTATTGCTTCTCATATCTGTCCTAAAGTGACTATACAACTGCGTTGGCAGGCAAGCTTGCTTATTAAATGTTGCAGCAGCAGGGTGACAACAGAGATAACAAATGCAAAAACGCAGCAGTATTGACAACTGAATATGGACCTTTAGGTTCTGATTTTAGCGTGCGCGCTGATAACTTGCACACTTAAATCTAAATTGTTTCTCTATTAAAGACATTATTAAGTCAGAAGCCATTTGCTGATATGCATTGTGAAATCAGATAAAAGCCCTCAGTTCTATTCTCAGGGAAGAAATAGTTGAGATCAACTTTGCTTTGGCCTTGGACGGCTGCTGTGCATGAGGAAAGGAATATATTAAAACAAATGCTGCAAAAGACTGAAGCTCCACACAGAAAAAAAGTTCACCTTTTACTGAATAATTGAGAGCATTATCATGTCATTTCTATCTTACCGCAGGTCATTTCCGAGTAGAGTGTATGTGTCCCTGATCTAGGTCTAATTTTATGAGGATTTACATCCTCAGTTGTGCTTTTACATTAAAGTGAGCCGCCCTTTCAAAGCAGCAAACACATTAACTAATTGACATCCCAAAAGATGTTTTACTGGATTTCAAGTTGTGCTGCAAGCAATTTTTCTGTGGATATATAAAATACAACTGGATTAAAGGTTAATTCCGCTGGATATTATATTCTTAATTTTGCTAAATTGGTGGTTTATTTACAACTACAGTTACATTAATCAAATAATCAATTAGTTGTCGTCTATTAAACAAATTGCCAACTATTTGGATGATTGATTAATCGGTTTGAGTCATTTTTTAAGAAAAAATATTTGATTCCAGAATCAAGTTGTAGTAAACTCAAATCACCTTTTAAGATTAGCTTGTTTGAAAGAAGTCTCTACCATTTAAAACAACATGATGCTATGATTTCTGCATCAACACTTTAACGAATAAACGAATTAACAGAGGTTCACCGCAGTCAGATTCAGAACCAGTCAAACACCAGTGTACCTGTCAGAACTGTGACTCGCCTTTATCGTCGCAGTGTTGCAGCTGATTTTGGAAAAGCTCAAGGAATATTACCAACCCTACTTTCTCAATATAAAATGATGGAAGACGCACATTCAGGACAACAGGCTCATTTGAATGAAGCCCTGCATTTCCATAAAACCTTGCCAGGATAATGCAGTAGCCCATTACAGAAGCCATTAACCATGGACAAAGTTGCCGCCCAGCAGCAACGCAGCACAACATGAATTTAGCTTTATTTCCTGAATGTTCTCCAGCACATTAGTAAATAGAACTCACTATTTGCCTTTACTACTAAGTGTAATGTTAACCCTTAGGGATGGGGCATGTCAGCAGAGCCTCCTTTATGTGAAATCTCTTGGATATTAAAGTACCAACATAGGCCCAACATGTAATCATTGTAGGAGGTTATCAAGGGAAGGTTAAAAATCAAGGGAAGCTACTTCAAGACGTCTCAAACTGAACTGAAGAAGCCTCTGGGATGAGAGGCGAAACGTCCAGTTGCCCTTGATTTTATCTTTCCTTGTATAATTCTGACCTGGATGGATGAGAATCTTCACAGACATTGTAAGAGGTTTCAAAGAAATCTATCACATGGGAAGTTTTAATTCCTGTGTGTATAATATGAAGATGAAAGAAGCTGATTGAGGCCAGAAAGAAACCAAATCTGACTATTTCCCATACTTGATATTCAGTTTCTAGATAGAAGGAAAACCTTTCGTGTTTGTGTATTTATTATATATTTAGTTATTATAGTTATTTTTGGTTTTGCCTTGATGCGCAAATATTTGTCACAGTATACTCCTACACATTTATTGTTGATACTGTATTGTCTAAAAGTAAAGTCCTATTATACAAAGAAGGGAAACATTACATTTTAGGATTTCTCAAGTTTTTTGAATATTGCCTCATCCCAGCGACCCCAGTGAAACTTTAAAACACAGAGACTACAGCCACTGCAGAACCCTGTCAAAGATGCCGTGACAAGTTGGAGCTATAAATGTGTGCTCATTATTCTCTGTTGCAATAGCTTGAAATTAAAGGCTGCTGTCGATGTCATCTTTCCTTCCTAGATCCAATGTCATGGTGGTCAGAAACCCTGCGGCTGAGTGTTAGCAGGTCAGTTGGTAGTCACGGAAGAGCCAGACAGAAAACCATAGAGAAAACGCGCAGGGTTGTGCATCTAGGCTGGCTGTCTCTCTGGCAGCCTCCAACACACACACACACACACACACACTTTCCCTTCCAAATTTCTCACACACCCACTGTGACCTTGTCCTCCAAAGTGGCGGCTAAAATTATCAGAATGCATGAAGGGACATGGCCCTGTGGATTAAATAAACTGCAATGCAGTATTTAAAGAAGGTGAAGTCACCCTTCGGTGCATCAGCACATCACAGATTTATTTTCTTTCTCGTATTGAAACACGAGAGCTCCATAATGGCATCCTTGCGGAAACAGCGGTTGCTCACTTATGTACTTAAGTTGACCTGGAATCGATACAACCACCTCTTGAACCATTGCCGAGTAATCTGATAGGAGGGAGAACATGCCAGCCACAAGAAGGCCAGGATCAGATTTTACAGAAGAAAAGGTGTCTATGACGTCTTTATATAACCTTGCACTTGTTACAAGAGGAATCTACTTTCCTAATCTGGTCGAACGTACAGTACTAAGGAGTCCTGCAGCCCCAGAATGCAACTGGTTTATTCAAATTACAAGTATCAACAGCTTCAGGTGCAAAAGCTAATCAAAAGGTCACGCAAGTTAATGAAAAACAGGGCTGTAATAACAATCTTGCTCATACAATTATGTGTCAATGAAAGCATTTGTTCATTATCACACTTCAATTATGCACCAGTATTAATTACTGCAGGAATAAGGGTTCAGCACATTTAAATGGGAAAGTGACGAAGCTCTTGGGAGAAGGCAACTCAGCATAATGAAAATGAACAGTGTGGACAGTCCATCAGTTCACATTTGCCCGATCTCCCTCAAGCAGTTCAGCACACGGCACATACTGCCAAGACTACGTTGTATACATGTATAGACACTAGCGCACGTGTTTGAATATGCACACTTTCACATCTGCAAAAAACCCAACACAAACCCACACACACAAGTCTCCAGAGACACGTGCGTCGAACCTTTTACTACTTCCATGCCCTCTGTGGGTGCGTATCGTTTTCTGAGTCACTGTGTTGGAATGCCTCCATAAATTATTCAGCCGCAGCGCCTGCTATCTGAAGATAACAGTGGCTCTTTATCGGTCAGCGTGTACCAAAGACACTGCGCTGGTGACTATACAAGCACCTGGGGGGATTTGGGGCACCTTCTGTGTAAGGATGCATGTCATTGTGGCAGTGAAGCATACAAAAAGAATACGGCCTATCTGCAGGTTTATGTTATAATGTCACTCTCTGTTTCTCTGGGGACACGCATGTTTTCAGCTCATCAACAAAAGGGCAATGCTTTATGCCACTGCGTAACTAATGGGGACCAAAGATCAGGAAAGTTATCTGTCATCTATAGGCTTTCCTTGTATTACTACAGAGGCAGCTTCTCAGAGAACAAAAAAGTAATCTACTCACTGTAAAACAACCCAAAATAAATCATCGGAATCATTACATATAAGCCATGCATTTTGTTGTTTAATCTAAACTTCCAACAATCAATCACTTTTCGCAGGTTCTTTATACCGCCTCAGACTCAGTTGATCAAAGACCTGGTCTGCACTTCAAAAATGTGTTCAATCGAAAAGAAAAAGCGGGCAGGGCTGAAATGATTAGGTTAGTTGATTATTCTATTATACAATAAACAACAATCATCCATTAAGCATCCATTAGGAATATTAAGCCATTTTTTAAGAAAAATGCTAAAAAAAATTCAGTTTCCAGCTTCTAAATTGTTGAATACTTAGTGTTTTTCTCCGTCTTCTATGATAATAAATTGCATAAATTTGGATTTTGGACAGTTGGTTTGACTAAACAAGCAATGTAAATATGTGAACTTAGGCTCTGACAAACTGTGGTGGGCATTTTTTCACTATTTTCACAGATAAAAAGATTAATAGAGAAACATGATTGACAGATTAACGGATAATGAGAAAAGGCAGCTGCATCATTACCGACGACATCATCCTAATCTGGTGTATGTCTTTCCAAGTACATTTGTAAGTTAATAACATCACTTTCTTACATGTCTGGCAACATATAGTGATCTTGACACACAATATATATTAGGCTATAACAGGCAAAAAGGTGTACTGAGGCACTCTCTTACAATGTCAATATGAATAAATGAGCAAACAAATCACACAATAAACAGTGTAAGGACATCTGTCCACTGTATGGTTGTAGCTAAACAATTGGAGGCAAACTATGTGACACCATTTTCTCTGTATAACCACTTGGTGTCAGCCTTGCACATGGCTTGGATGCCAGTTGTAGCACAATGTAGACACATTCCTTCCATGATTTTCAATGTTGAACATTAGTTGACACAACATTACCAAACATCTACTGATAATTACATAAGCCACTGTAGATAAGTCTTTTGACAGTCACGGTTATTCTATGCAAACTGCTGTTGTATTTCCAGTCTATTTTCAGGTCTCCCCTAACGAACAAGGTGGACTGAGGCCAGCATATGGCTCATGTCTGTATACTTTCCATGTCATAATCTCCCATCGGAATGAGAGACGTGTTTAGGATTTATAGTCTATATTAAGTGCTGG
>JAPMOB010249741.1:0-27151 GCA_029875015.1 Lepomis gibbosus
TTCTGAGAAATGCACTTATTATTTTGCACATGTTAGGGATGATGTGAAAAATGCACCAAAGCGACTGAGAAAAACTGTAAAGTTTGTCGCTTTGGAACATACTGAAATCAAAGCTGAAATTCTCAAAACTACTTTTTCAACCTCCACATCATCTAGTCACTTAACTTAAATTGCGTTTAAATCATAAACGCAATTTCTTATTCTTCTGAACAAATTGCGAATGATTGGACACATTTATGCAACTGTCTATGGTTCCCTACATTATTGATTGATTGTTATGTTGATCACAATGTATTATACCGGTTTAATTTTGAATTGTCTAACCCCCCAACACAGTTAGGGATAGGTTCATTGCTTAAGTCACTACATGCAAAATGTTTGTCAAGCATATTTTCTATACATGTCTATTAGACTTTTTTGTAAGTGAGTTCTGAATTGATGAAGAAATCTGTTTCTCCTTGTGCATTTTCAGTCATTGCCATAGAAACATTAGCCATAGCTTACCATAGACTGTATAGCTTACATCAGAAAATACTTACACTATTATATTAACAACATGGCTAAACATTTTGACTATCTTATTTGTAAACAATGACACAAGGACTTGTCATTCTGATAACACTGACATGTTCATTGAAACAAATATTTACTTTTGCGAGATAAACTAAGGATTTTGAGCAAGTTACAGGCTTTTGCAGGTAATCCGCTATGTGATGCTGCTTGAACAAACTGTTTTGAGAAATGCACTTACTGTTTTTCAAACGTTACGGATGATTCGAGAAATGCACCTAAAGTGACTAAAGAAAAACTTTAAGCTGTGGCTGCTAGTTGGCCATCAGCATGAAACAAACAAACACAAATATGAGCAAAAGTAGAAGGAAGTAGCATAAATGACTGAAGTATTTTAAGGTAGGACACTGAATTTAAGTGGGTTTAAAGCCCAGTACGTCTGCATGTGAGTGTTTTTCTCCTGTTCTGAATTCACTCACCGTGTTACCCTTGCCGTTGTGGTTGCGTGAGTATGGATAGAAGGCACCCAGCTGCATCCAGCGAAGACACATTTCATAGTCAGCTTTATTAAAGAACCCGCATATGTCTGCTCCGGTCTGAAAAAGAGGGACAGACAAAAAGTGTAAATGTATGTGTGAGGAGGCAGAGATGGACAGAAATATGGGCGCCAGGGTGCAGGTGCGACCAGAAAGAGCACCCTCCAACCATAGGTACTGAGGTCACACTACTTTTGTTGCATGCATCATGTTTCTGAAGTGTCCTTGAGCAAGACACCGCAAGAGTTGTGTATCTGACCCTGTGGCTGGGCTGGGGGCAGGCAGATGATTTACCATACGGGGATCAATAAGGTGTCAGATTATAATTATTATTAGACTCAATTAGGAGATAAAAGACACCAGAAAGACAGTATGTTGAGGAAAGAAAAAGATATAAATAAAGACAGAGAGACAGAGGGGCAGACGAGGAAAGAAAGAGCAAGCCAGGAAAACAATGTAAAACTTTAAGTTTCAATAAAGACTGCTCAATCAATAACACATTTTTATAGGTTATGATGGACTCTCGGTTGGGGCGGGGCTTGCAATGACATGCTTCACGTTGTGTCTCAAGATGTCCTTTGATCAAAGGGCCTAGCAAACAAAATAACATCACTCAGGCCGCTGTAATCTACTTAGAGAGGACAAGGTCACATCAATAAGATTATGTCTTGTCAAAACCAAGATCAGATGATGATACTTACGTAAGGGATGCCAAACAAACTGAACTCCATCATGCCTGTAGAACAAAGGAAAATGGGGAGTCAGGCAAAGATAAAGATTCTTTTTTCTTCGATGTTGCACAGTTTACAAGAATGTGTCTCATCACATCACCCTCTTCTCATTAGTGTGCAAGGCCCGAATATTGTCAGATTACTGGCCGCAATGCACACTGCCATCACCAATTATGAGAAGTGCTGTCCCCAAGAGTATATTTTCAGCATATGCATATATGTACCTATAATGGACTTGTATAGCTGATCCCAGCTGCTATAGTTGTCTCCCAGCCAATGTCCAGCCCATTTTCCACTGGAGGGGTAGGTGGACCTGGTCACAACTATGCCTCTTTTACCTGTGACACTCAACAGAGCGCTGCATAAAGAAGAGAGACTCAGTGATTATAGGTTGCACATGGAAATAGCACACAGACATATATATACAGTAAAGTAACGATAAGTTGAATGCAAAATTATCTTTTTCAGAAGCCAATTAGCCAATTAAGAGTGATTGTTAAATTCAACACACTTCCAAAATTAAACAGTTCCTAAGCTGAAGCACCTGGGCACAAGGCCCAATGGTGCAGAGCAACCCCAGGCTCTCTTGTAGCTAACTCTGCAATTTGGACTCCCTATGGTGAAAAGGAAATTCCCTCACGAGGACCAATGTTAGTTTCACATTGGTGGATATTATCACACAGGTTTGATGCGACTGTATTTCCGTGTATTACTGGAAGATCAGTTATGATATCCCCACTGCTTTTTCCTTCTAAATATGTCTCCTCTTTCTGTCCGCTTTTATCTTCACCGACATCTAATGACTTTGTTCAGATTATGTACATTGAAATTATTACGCAAAGCTGTCTACTTCAAAATGTAGTCTGGTTCAGTAGCAATACAAACAGTTATTTGGCATCATGCACATCTGGCAGAGAATATCCTGTTTAAAATATTACAAATACATTTAAAACTGTCACCCGTTTTGGTTCACGTGAATGTTTAATACTTTTGCACAATAATATGTTTAAATAAAAATAATGCTGCCCTCTTAAAGGTGACACACACATACGTAAACACACAAAGACATACTCTCATACAAATACTCACAAATATAGATACATATTCACTTACTCATAGGTGGGCTTGGTGTGGGACCAGCCATAGAGGTTGTGGACGTCATAGTGTCTGACTTTCGTTCCATCACTGAGTATTTGCTCACTGTTCATGCATAGCGTCTTGTGGTTTAAGCCCAGTTGTTTAGACTCCAACGCTTTTGAGAGGGCAAAAAAACACACACACAAAACATATAAACCTTTAAAGGCATACTCCTAATGTTGATATTATAGCTTAATAATCTAATTATATTAGGATAACCAAAAATAGAATTGTGTGTGTGTCTTACGTGGCATATATGGTGGGTTCTCTAGAAGTGGATTACCAAGACACTTCCCTCCAACTGTACCATGTACAAAACTGGCAGGCTCATTCATGTCCTACAGATGAAGACGGGAAATTAAATTTAAATGAAAATCAGGCAGAATAAGGTAATAAGGTCACTTCATTAAAATGTTTTCTTTCAGTTCGCTCACAATCCAGATGCCATCAAACTTCATGGTTTTCTCATAGAAATCCTGAATTTCTTGTTTCCACCAGTTTGCTGTTGTTGTGCGGAAGAAGTCGGGGAACGCGGTGTATGCCCTGTATTCCTGGAAATGGGACAGTCAAATGGAAATCAAGAAATGAAATGCTGAAAACTTAACAACCCAACCCAGCCCACAAAATCTCATGCATTTTAATTGTCTCTCACTGTATTCCCTTAATTATGCTGTAAGAGGCAATTTCAGATTGTGGGATGTTTAGGCATACTTGTCAGAGGCTAAGATGTGTTGTATCTCAGCATGGTGAATATATGGAAAATATTGTACCTTAACTTGGGTATCCCAGTCCAGAGAATCATTTACTGTGATATTGGGGAAATCTGGCCAGACCTGCAAAAAAAAAGATGATGAATCCCAAACCATAAACTGCAAAAGCATAATTTTGTCTGTTGGTTTCGATCTCTCTTTATCAGTACATGCTTTTATATTTTTACACTATTTTCTCTCTTACCTTCCCCCACACAATTCCATCACTGAGGTTTTTGGGCCATTTGATGAAGACATCTGCTGCTTTACCTCTCTCAAAGGCAGGGTAATCAGTCTCATTGCCTGAGATGGCTGGATCCTAGATTTATAATACACACAACTCTGAGCATTTAGTAGCAGAGAGTGGCTAGTGATTCAGCAATTTAACATTCAGCCTTTACAGATATAAGCTTTTATATCTCCATATAATATTTACACCTGCCCTGTGGTTGCTGATCCTTGAGTGCCCAATCATGTGACTGTTAACAGTTGACAATGTAATGGCATTACCAGAATGAAGATGAACCTCATGCCCTCTCCCCTCATTTGGTCAACCAAGGCAGGCAGACCAATAAACTTCGGGTTCAGGACAAAGTCCAGCTGACGCTCCATGTAGTCAATGTCTGCATACTGCACATCCTGCAAGAGATGCCAGTTAAAGCTCAAATTAACTGTAAGATAAACTGACCTTTTTGTGCTATCAGCCTGACAAAATAGTATTATGGTTAGGTATGGAAATCTGGAAGGTTTGTTAACACATGGCATGAAACAACTGAGATAAAACAAAGTGGGGGCTGTTATTTCTGACAGTGAGAAAAAAATGTGCTTTGGTTGGCTGGTATGTCTGTGGCAGTTTAAGGTTGGTTAGTCTGTAAAGCTAGCTGATGTGTAGCCTTTGTAAGCAGCTGCAATTTTTTGCTTCTTCTATTCCAGTTAATGATGCAGGATTCTTTGCAGGATTCTTTTTGAGCTGGCATCAGCTCCTTGCAGGTTAGGGCTTTGTAAAAGCATATTCAGGGAATCACTTGATTATCGACGGAAATTCTTTTGTTGTGTTCTGCATGATGAAAAGGATGGGATTCTGGCTTCCATGTGGGTCATGGTCAAACACAATGCTTTCACAGATGAATATTACCTTGTGTTTTGTTAAAATTATGGGTCCTTACACTGTTTGGCAAATATATTGAAATAAATGTGAACCCTGAAATTACTGTCTCTGGTACAAACTGTAAACATAGCGATTGTTTCACCTACAATGAAATGATTTTCAAATGAAATTAGAGGTCACATTTTACATGTGTGTGCCAGATGTAATCCATGGAGTCAAGCCTCCAATTCTTTTTCATCAAAATAACTTATTTTATCTAGTTTAGTTTTATGCAGTTATTGTCTGCATACGTTGAATGATTTTGTAAAATATGGGTAGATGCTGTGTTGGACTTAGCTCAGTCTATTCCACTGAGTGCACATCCCTATACTGTACAACCTACAGAGGACAAGAAGAAGCTATCTGATTGCATTTGTTCGGATGTGGACAATGAAATGATTCCTTGTATTGAGACACTGATTGAATTTAGATAGTGCTTTAGCAAAAGCAGGCCGATGTACTGGAACTGTTCATGGGCAGCATCGACATTGTGTCCCGTACTACTCTATACACAAGGATTACTTTTTCCTTATTACAAATACACTTGTCTTAAATAAATGCATCATAGAAATAAAAATACAATCACTATCCATTTGTTCCAAAGAGTTTTTCTTTTTTCTCATTTTCTTCGTCTGTTGACAGTGGAGAAATATACTTATTTATAAGCTGACACTGTGTTGCACTTGCAGACTTTCTTTACCTTGTTCAATGTAACAAGCAAAAAAAAGACTTTGTCCAGGAACTTACATAGGGTATACCCGCTTTCTTCATGTCTGTGTATAGATCTGCTATCTCCTGGTGATTGGCGTAACCATAGCGACAGAGCTGGAACCCAAGGGACCAATATGCAGGTAGAACAGGTCGTCCAATCAGCTGTTAAGAAGAAAAACAAACAAGGAAGTCAAAACAGTTCAGGCCAGAAAAAGTTGTTTTGCAGAAAAACAGGGCAGCGTCCATAAAGTGTTTGTTTGATTGTTTGTGTGTGTGTGTTTGTTTGTGTGTGTGTGTGTGTGTGTGTATGTGTGTGTTTAGATAGGCTAAATGAGAGAGCGCAATGAAGCGAGGAACTCCCAGCTGCTGCAGTCCATCAACAGCGGCCCAGGGCCAGACACAAAATACACACACATACACACACACACACATATAGGTGCAGAAGCACACACAAATACACACAGTTACACACACAAACAGATCAGAAGTCCAAGAAGACTTACTGCAGTGTACTCTTGCACCACCATTTCAGGAGTAGGTCCCAGGATCATGTAGAAATCCAGGATTCCTCCCAAAGTTCGGTAGGTCAAAGCTGGAGTAGGCTGGAAAGTCACATCTGGACACAAAACAAGTATGACGTGTATTTCGGCTAAAAATGTATATGAAGTTGTATGTATGTGTGTAGGATTGCATGTTCACTCACACTATATGTAGCACATACACATTTTAATACTTTAAGACTAAGTTACAGTATGATCTTGAAATTCTTGAAATTGCAAAAGTTGGTATTTCTTTCCCTTTGTCAGGAATGTAGTTGCATTAGACCAGACCACTACATGGCATACTGTATTGTTAATATGGTGATAGCTTTAGAAGGACATTGGCACAGAATGAGTTACTCAGCTCTTTGTCTTGCAAAGTGAACAATGCATAGATACAGCAATGTGTGTGTGTATATGTGAAGCAGGTTTCCTAAGTGTGTGTCCCTGTTCTCCACAAAAGTGGAGATGAGTCGAAAGTGCTCAGTGTGCTGTATTGGTCTTATATAAGACTCCCTGTCAAAGGACATTATTACTCATTAATACATAAATGCTCAGTGCATATGTAATTGAGTGGGCTTCGTGTGCATGTGAGGGGGGTTGGTTGCATTTGAATATGGCTTATGCCATGTGCATGTACTGGCAATTCATGTGCATGTGCAAGCATGTGTGTGCCTTTGTCCGTGTATGTTTGTGTTTCTCTCACCCATGGCATTGCTGTTTAGTAGCAGCACACCGTGAGCATCAGCAGTGTTCTCAAGGCCCATGTAGAAAGGATGCACTCCATAGCAATTCATCTTGTACTGAGGCAGAGAGATGGAGAATGAGAAGGAAAGATAAAGTGTGAGAAGGGTAAATGTTGGTTAAAGAAATTGTCTGTTCTGTGGTTTGTACGAATGTTTGCTTGTGCGCCTTGTGTTTATTCATGAGCTTGCATTTTTCTTTACACCTGGCGGGGAATTTGTCATTGTATTTATGTGTATGACAACAACACTGCAACAGTGGGCTTCATCCAGTTGTTGTCAACATGCGGTTTCAGGCCTGAGTTTAGAGAAGAGGACTTGGAAGTTTTGAGGGGAATTGAGTTGCTGCCAGGAGCATCAGGAAGGCATTAATTTGGCAAACAGAACATTACAACTAATGACAAAACTGTTGCTTGGTGGCTACCAAATTCAAATTTCAAAGAGAGCTCAGCTTTTTCTGCTTCTCTAAAGATAGCTTATAACAGTAGTTAACCACTACTTAAATCAGCTTGTATGGCTTTTATTTACTTGTTACTTTTTTGTGAAAATGTATCAGATGATAATAAAAATCTATCTTTTGCAGATGTATGTTTGCATTTGCTTGCCTAGATTTTCTGCTTGCACATGCAGCAGTGTGCTTCAGTAATTATGCATATGTAACAGTGTTTTGTTCTAGTGGGAATGAGCTGAGGTTCAGAGACTCTGAGGGTCCCGAAGTTGTCTTCAGTTTTTAGATGAGGATGGAACAAGACAGACTGAGCTAAGAGGAATTGATAGAAAGGTGTCGGGGGACAGGAAATCTGCCACTTTTAGATGTCACCGCCCTGCAACGAAAAGTCACGGGCATGTCACACTCCATCAGCCTCCTGCACTTCTGGTACATAAGAAGTTGTTAACCGTAATACAATGGCTCTGAGGACTAGCGTTGTCTCAGTGTCAGTTTTGTTGGGGTGTGTGCTTTTTTTGCTTTGTGTGTCCTTGTGGCCCTGTTATATGGTGTGATGGCCTGACTCAGGAGGGGGAAAGGTCATTAGCTTGTCCACTAACAAAGACTGACAGCCAGAGACAGTGTTTTCTTGGTCTCCCTCTGTCTGTCACAATCATTCTGGGTACAGTTTCACTTTTTGTTTATTACCCTGTTCTTTTGAGTTGGGAGGGCTCTAGAGCAGAATTACTGAATTTAAAAATCTCTGGAAAAAGGAAAGTAACTTATTTTGTAACACTTTACAATATTAAAGGATCAATTTATAGTGTAATAAATTGTCTTTACATGTAATTGACTAACTCAAAAAAGTTATCCTTTAAATAATGTATAATATCATTCAAAGACTGTTTTATGTTTTTATGGCAGGCTTACTCATAGTGTACTGTTTGCACTGGTTACATTTTATTTTAATTTTGTGTGTGTATCTCTTGTGTATATTGTGTTATTCTGATTCCTGTATGTATGTTTTTTTTTATCTTGTGTCCTGACTGCAAATCAAGTTTCCCATTTGGGATAATAATAAATGAACTGAACTGAACTCAACTAATGTGACTAAAAGTTAATGCTATATGTATTAATTTGATTACTCCAACTTTTAATTTAGATTAAGCTAATCAAAAGTATGTGGCAAACTCCTATTTAAAGTGTGGTCTTATCTGGTTTAATATTAGTATATTAAAGACAGTGTAAATACAGAGTGCAAGTCATCCTGTCTGCTCTATATTTTTCTCATTTTCATCCGCTTTTCCTTGTCTTTTTTTTTTAAACTCTAATTCCCTCGCTCTCCGAAGGACCCCATAACATTTGTCTGAACCCTGTGGAGCTGTCTTGACAGCTCAGCAATTAGGCTTGATAATGCTGATGCAGGTGAAAACCTCATCCTGTCTGGCCTTGACACCAGTGGGGAAAACATGATGACACTCTATAACCGCCGCTCATCTCAACAACACCACATCAAAGTGACACAAATGTGAGAAAGACAAGTTTACATACTGTGCAGAAAGGCTGTTTACAAGTCACCTCTGCAGTCTCTAGAGGGTGTGATGTTAAAGGAATTCAATGCAGGGTGCTCAGTTACATATCATAACAAGCACTAAGTTGGTTGTAATGGAACATCCTGATGTTTTAAAAAGTAGGGAAGAACTGTTGCTTTTGTAAACAATCATTTTGAATAAATTTTTCCCACAGAATCCATTATCAGTGAAATTGATTATATGATAAACGACGTATCAACAGCAATGTGAAATAAAAGCTAAATCTGATAAACAAAAGTGCTTTACTTAGTTGTTTGTTTTTTCGTGTGTGCACATGTTTACAAGTTACAGGACATGCTTCAGTGTGATACTTACACCAGGAGGCTGGTCCTTGGAGAACATACCCCAGGTGTGATAGGTGAGGTTGTGTTTATATGTGGGATGCTCAGTCTCTCCAAAGCCGTAAACAAACTCTGATGGCAGTCTAGTAGACACTTGGATGAACATGTCTGAGAAAGTAAAACCTGGCAAGGAGGAGTCCCAACTGAGAAAAGACATGGAGGATTAAATCAATGAGAGATGGAGAGAGAGGAGGAGAGGGATTTATTGTCAAAGGGAGTTATTCACAATGTGTTTGACACAAATAAGCACAACATCCCGTAGGAACTGCAAGCATCTCTTCAACATAATCCATAAATTTTAATTAGTAAAATTTCAACTGACACCTCTAAAAAAAAACACGGAAGGCTTAACTACAAATTAGTGTCACCCTTGCTTAAAGATATGCTTTGAAAAGACGGTCGGCTGCTTCATGTGACATCATCTTGACTGCTAAAAAAAGGAAACTACTTTAGGCGCTGATATGCAGTGCAACTTTCCTGAGCATATCTGACTGAGTGGCATAGGAGTTGACTCAGCATTGTTAGTTTAATCTCATAGGGGAAAACAAAGTTTTAAACCTTGAAATAGTTGAATAGATTTTTTATCCCATGTCTCATGTTATTGCTTGTTAATGGGAACATCTATATTGGCCAAAATTGTGTGGTGAATCATCACCCTAAAGGGGACAAATTAAGTAAAACTGACAAGAGATTGCATGGTGCTTGTGAAAAGTAAGCTATGCTGACATAAGAACCTGCTGCTGGACTGGTAAATTTTTATGGAAGCTGTAGTTTAGTGTATGCCAACCCAAAACTCATGAAACAGAATAAAATATCTGGGACACATAACGACAACCTCAGTCCAACTGAACCACTCGTACAACTGAAATACTCACATCTTGGTTCCTGTGCTTTTCCTTATGACCTGGATGCCGAAAGGGTTGTTGGCAATAAGGACCTGGTAAAGCCTCTTGTTCTCGTCAGTCTCAGGAGCATCAGGAACCGACAGCGGCACGGGAACCTCATAACGATCTGTGGTTGGGTCCCAGATCTGGATAGGGAGGGGATGTTAGTGTGTCTGAAGGAGAAGGAGCAAGATATGTGATACACGAGAGAATGCACCACTACTAGCACAAAAAACACACACCTTGAACTGCAGCATGTCACTGCTGTGGTAGCGGACCTCCACACGGAGTGTGTCAATGTCTGGTGACTCTGGGCGACCACTGCTCCTGTACTTCTTGTTCCGAGTGATATCAACTGTCATGCCTGATTCGGTATCTTTAGCTGTCGTAACAGTGTATCCATAGTCTTCCGGATAGAAGCACCACGGAACCCCTTGTATGGTGCTTTCCTGAATGAGGACAGAAAGAAAACCGTATCAGAATTTTACTACTACTTAAAAACAAAACTTTTTTTCCATTTTTTTAGTGACAGATGACCCTTCACCTCCCAGATGCAGCCTCTGGCCTTGCACTTAGCCTCATCTCCGTGCTCCTCTGGATAGCAGTCAAAACGTTGGTACTCCAGTCCCCACTCCACCACGTATGTCTCCCCCAAAGCCAGGGAGAGGCCACTGAGAATTAGAACCTGTGTGTGTGTGTGTGTGTGTGTGATGAAGTAAAAGAGAAAGGTGGGAGAAAACAAGGGATTATTAAATCCAAGGATGCAAGCGTGAGAACACTCTTCCCAAGCTGTCTCTGTGTGAAACAGAATTCTTACGCAAGTAAGCCCAGACATGCTTCCCTGAGACAGAATGCGTTCTTGACATTGCGTGTGCAATCAATTAAGACACAGCTGTTAATTTCCCTCGCTGTTTCAGTGTCCTCTGCCGGGAATTATGAGTCATTCTCGCAACAAATCTCGGGGAGCCCCTTTTGCTCTAGTCACAACAGTCACCATCTGACACATCCTCAACTGGCGAGTAGACCTTGAGGATCTGCATCAGTCATTTTCGCTTGTTTCGTTTTTTCTTTGGAATCATGCCTCAGCTATTCGATTGTGTAAAAAAGGGCACACAAAAATGGATATTTAGAAAGAAGAAGAGACTGAATGGACAGAAGAAAAAATAGAGAAATTGAAGGGACAGGAGAGGAAAATGATGAAAAAGGGAAAGAAAGGACAGAATAAAAAGAGAGAAAAGGGACTGTGTGGGAGGTAGTTTCCACATGCACTGTGAGCAATATAGAAGGCATAGGGTTATAGGAAGTAGGCAGGACACGGTTAAAAAAAGCATAATGCATTCAAGTCTAAAAAAACAAAACAAAAAGAACAAAAAAAATACAGGGAGCTAAATGTGACTAATGTATTAAAGTACTGTTCTATTTAAGAGTATATGGAACTAATGATGTTTTGTGGCTGTGAGGTATTTTCAAGGCCCAGTCCGACTGGGCATACAAAGACTGATGGACATGACAAGCCAGAGTTTAGGTTTAACAGCACATTTACCCTTCACCCCCGGGAAATGATTACCGCCGAGAGTCATTTGATAAATGCACACTTGTGTGTGTGCGTGTGTGTGTGTGACCAGAGACCTTCAGGATCTACACAAGCATAGCCGTGACCACGCAGACATGGACACACATGTGTGCACGCAGATACACAAGCACACAAAGCAAACCTATATAGTATTACTTAACGGAATCTCTTGACACTTTATAGACTCCTGCTTTTTGCTCATAACCTTGGGCACTTATGGAGGATCGTTGCTCTTAGTCATTCTTTCTCACTCTCTTTTTCTCACACACGGACACCCACACACACATACTCAAACAAAGCTTTTATGATTCTCACCTAATGTAACATGTTGTCATTTCTTATACTTAGAGGCTAACCTTGAAATGTACAGTAATGGTTTCACTCCTGGTCTTATTGAAACACATGACAGACGCCTAAAAGAGTAGCCACTATAGAACTCATCCCCGTTGCATCTGTCCTGGATCAGCACAGCAAGGTTTGAGGAAAGACTTGAAAATATGTGAGGAGGTTTCTCATATGGTATGACTATGTAGTACTTATTATTCCATTATTTATGCATATTATACTAACACAACCAACAATCATTTTCAATTATGCAATTTGACCTTCCCAAATGTGATTAACCAAATACTACAGGAATACAGATTGAAAGCAAAAACAAGAAGAATTTACAGTTTTTAAAGTCTTAATGAATCATTTTTAGCCACTTAGAGGCAACAGGACAAGCTGTAAACACAGCAATAACATATTCTTAATTTATAAAGTTGATATTGTGAACTTGCATTCAGCAGACATGGAACAACATTAGCTTTTATTTCAAGTTCTGTTTCTGGCCACCTGATTTAAGGCTATATTCACTTGCTGTGTGGTTCTCATACTTATGTGTGGGTTCATGGCTACTAGCTAAACCATTCACATTTAATCTATTGTTTATATTTAAAAATAATGACGAGCAGGTATATGCCTATCCACATGCTAGAATGTGTAAGACAGCCTTATAGTAAATATCATTATACTGTCCTTTATGCAAAGTTTTATTGACTTACCAGTAAAAATAAATTCCCCTGGCTTGAATTAATTTTGCATTTGTGCACAAAGATATCTATGGACATTTTTACCTTCTTGACTCCATCATAGTTTATGTTGGCATCTGGCACCGTGGTGGTAGAGTTTCCATGTGGTGCGCTGCTAAAATGAGTCACAGAGACGGAGCCTGGGCGAGCAGGCATACCCAGGATAGTAACGTCCTCAAATTTAAGGTTGTTTGGGTCCTTGTAGCCAGCATGGGTCACCTGCATTGTCAGTGCTCCCTATAGGGCAGAGGTCACACAATTATATGCCTAATTTGAACCCATTAAAGTTATTGCATGCTCTGACACTTAAAATGTTAATTATTATTGCTAAATTTATAAACATATATTGCAAGAAATAAGTTTTTTTCATAGAAGGAGTCTTTCTACAGCAGCCACTTGCTATTGTCACATATACTGGTAAAGCAACCAGCCTACGAACTCCCAAAACTCATGTCATGACATGTCATGTCAAACAGCTGTAAACCCCCCCACGTAATGCTTCCATGTAAGAACATCACCAGCCTAAATTAAACATGCAAAGCAATCTTCAGTGCTGTATGAAGCAGGAACATGCGGTGTTTGATCCCACAAAGCTTCAACCGCATAACATGGATCAATCATGCTTGGTGTTCTGGACGGGGAAAGACTAAACTCTAGTTTTGAACTTTGAACTTGAGTTCAGATCAGAAGGAATATGCGGGCTGGGCTTAAAAGATAGTGTGGATGTGTGTGAGGGAAGCTTACACTGACAGCGGTGAACATGTAGTGAATGTAGCTGCCTGTTTTTACTGTTTCTGTAAAAAGAGAAAAAAACAGATGTTAATGTTTGTCACAGCAGTTTGACACAATTGACATGCAACTACACAATAAAGTAATAGACCTTCAGTTGTTAATGTGTGTAAGCTGAATGATAGTATTTGAACAGTCAGACTCATGTGATGCTTTGTGCTTAACAAGATACGAGCTTCAATGCGATGCTCATTAAAAGATGGTTGAAGTGAGTGTTAATAACAAGACGCAGATGATTCCTTCTCTCAGACACACCAGCACATTTGCACACAATACCTCTGGAATCTCCATCATCCCAGAATAGCTCCCCAGCTGCCTGGTTGTTCTCATCAAGAGCAACGATCAAACCCATGGGGTTACGCCGACTAGAGACATACACAAAAACACACGCAAAAGTACAAACACCATACTCACATGCCATTACAATTCAATGAATCAAAAGACTACTAAATAATCGTGTGCGCATGAATCAGACACAGTTTTTTTATGCGCTTCTAATTATGTTTGCTTGACTGAAAATGTATTCTGTGTATATGCATCTGTGAGTGTGTGCATGATAATATAAATATAAGTCGCATGTAATTACTGTATATAATAGCTTGTTTAAATCATTATTTGAGGTGATAACTGAATGAACTAGGCGATTTGTTTTTCAACAGGACGGGTGGAAAAACCTGCTGCTACTTCAGCACCACCGACAGCGGCATTTATCAATACACAACACAGTTAGGCTACTGATATTTCAGAGCCATGGTCTGGGCCATAGATTCTATCTTGCACAAAATTCTAACAAATGAGACTAACATATTCAACTAAACAGCCTATCTGCACCTGCACTCTCTCTGCTGCTAGGGGATGGAGTGAGGGGTAGCAGGTTAACACGGGGGGTTCATTTTTGTCATTTTGCTAACAAGGGGGAATATTCCCCCCAAATTGCCTACTGACTGTGTGTGTGTGTGTGTGTGTGTGTACCTGTATGTGGTGGTAACTTCAGGTCTCTGTGTGGGGAGGATTGCACCACCTCTGATGTGTAAACCAAGCTTGTCAGCCGGTAGATACATCTCAACCTGCTTTCTGCGGTCTGCCAGTTGTTCCATCTGATTGGTAAGATAATACAATATTTAATTTTTTAATTTTTTATAGAGTTCCTAATTTAAGTGCAATAGGAGCAAAAACTGCTTTGTTCCCTGTGCAATAATCCTGCTGAATTGTCTCAGGTTTTGGGCTTCCTTGACTGCCGACTGTACAATCCATTTTGACTTCAGTTGAGGCTCCTTTAACACCGATGCAGAAATGCAGGGATACCTATTTTTGCCTTTGTTGTAAATGAGTTAGGAATAGTTATTAGTCTGGATCTGCAACCCTGCTAGGACATTAACTGGGTCTAAAGCTGCTTTGTAATCAAAGAAAGTGAACACAGGATTTCATACTGACTCTTAGTAAACCTTAAGATATGGAGAATGACTTTTGGCCTCCTCAGCTATAAATTCAACCTGTTTGCAATGTTGTAGTTTGCATTAAGTTTTATTGTCTTAAACGTTTAATCTCAAGTACTGTATAGTTTGATCGGTTTAACTGCCAAATTTGGGAACATCGATATCATTGGCTTGGACTTGTGTTTGGACGAGATTAAACAACATCAGTCTGTTCATAAAATGAAAAGGACCTATACAAGAACTATAAATTACTAACAATGCCATGAGTAGAATACCTGAAAGCCTTAGTAAATAAAGTCAAACCCATCTACATGACTACAGCAATAGAGGTAAATGAAAAAAAAAGCATTTTTGTAATTTGGGTGAACTGACCCTTTAAATATAAGTCATCAGTTAATTAGGAAAATACTGCATGTCCTTGTAGTTTATTGTTATCTATCAAATGTAAGCCTAATTTTTGACAATGGCACAGTGATGCTGATATGCTTACAGAAACCTTTAGAAAATGTGACTGAGTCACTTAAGGAGGAAGTCAAATGTGTTATTTTTGGCATTGTAATGATAAATTGTAAGACTGTGCTCTTCTGCTAAGTTGCACTTTTTTTTAAGATGAGACAAAATTCCTTTCTGTCTCTCTGTCTCTGCCCCTCTACTCGTTTCTCTGAGGGCCGAGATAGCGCACAGTTAATTTCTGATCCCCCTAGGACTGAATTCTCAGACCAGCCTAAAACAATTTAAAACTCTCTTCTCTCCATCTCCTCTCATTCTCCTTCTACCTACTTCCTTCCGCACGTCCTGTTATTCTCTCTTGTGTTGCTCTAATTCTTTTTTTATCCCATTTTCCTCTATTCCCATGGAGGTGTGTGTGTGTGTGTGTGTGTGTGTGTGTGTGTGTGTGTGCATCTACCATTTTATGCAGTACAGTAGAGCATGGGTTAGTGTGTGGGTTGGAGTTAGTGGAGCGTCTACAAGCAATTTCAGATCTTATCACCTCCTCATTGTCTGCCTTAAGGAGGTCTTCTCAAGCCTTGTCTTCTCTTCTTCTTATTCCTGCTGGCCAGCCCTCTCATCTTCCCACTTCTCTGCATACTGTTGTTGTCATCCCCTTTTTCTCCATCTCATCTTCTCCCTTGTCATTCTCTCCATGTTTTCTACTGCCCTTCTTTTCCCTATACCTTCTTGTTGTTTGACTACCATCCCATTTGCTTTTCTACCTTCATCCTTCTGTTTTTCCATTATTTCTTTCCTCCATCAATACTCCCCACACACTTCCACACAGATAATCACAGGGGACCAACCAGGACAAGGGGCCGGTAGCAGGACAGCCAATCTAATCATTCATCTTATCTGTGGGAGCTTTACATTGCCACTGTGACGCCCAAATAAGTTCCCAAAGGAGCTCAACACCTCTTTTATCTCTCTCTCAGGGAGATAGTCTCTCACTTCTCTTCCCTGTCCCCTCTTTCACTCTATCTATGTCCTCACTCTTGTTCTGTCTTATCACTCTCATCTCGCAGTCTCAAACAAAGAACTCGAGGCAAGGACTTTCATGTGATACATGTTTGTTGAGTATGTGTTTTTTTTCCCACTAATGTAACAAAACCAACCGGGTCTCATGGGATATACGTAGGCCTACCTCTAACTACATTTTTGCAATGCCACAATTACGTACCCTCAGGTACATTTTGCCACAGTTTTGAGAAACAAATGTCCACTGGGGGTGCTAAAGAGAAAGACTGTAATGGAACACCACGATCACATTAAAGATGGGCTGTAGTTGACTTTTAAATTTTTATTATTAAAAACCTTAAACCTCAACGTTTATACTTTTATATAAATATACTATTTTACAGTAGTGAACATGTGTATATACTGTCACAGCCCAGCTTTTGAACTGTAACAAAAACTGGAGACACACAGGTAAACTAAATAACTATGCATTATATATGAGACCAGGGCCCTGTTTCAGAAAGCAGGTTCAACAAACTAAGTGTAAATCTGAACTCTGGGTTGACAAACTCTGAACTGTCAAACACTGAGTTTTCGGTTTCAGAAAGGCCGATAAAAATAAGTTCAATCTACTCTGAGTATGTTGAGCCTGATTGTAACGCGTGCGTGGGGATGAAAAAAGCCATCATCAATGGAGCTCCGATACTACGATTCACCATGGAAACGGGTAAATAAAGGCAGAGCATCCATTTTAATCGGGTGGAGCTAGAAATTTGAATGCTGCCAACACGGACCGTGATTGGCTCCAAAACGCATGGAGGAAGGATCGATACGTTAACGTTGTTAAATTTTATACAGCGCTGCTCATTCATCATTTACCAAATTGGAATTTCCTTAATGAATAATAAAGTGCTCGAATTCTCCTACAGCCTGTTATTCGTTTTAAATAGCTACAGGCCTGTTTATTCAGCTGTAACCTGACGGGACTAAATGCCGGTGGCAATAACTGAAGATGATAATATTAATCGAACAGATCAGACCTATAGTCTAGCACCGCGGTGAAGTTAGTTTTAAGTTGTACCTGTTTTTGTAAAGTGACAGTCCCACTCAGTAGGCCTATGCCTATTAAGGATTTTTTGCAATGTAAAATGTGTCTAGGTTCAAACTGACTGTGTTTTAGACATCTATGTTACATTAATACAATCTTTCGTATTTTATGAAATGCTGTCACTGTGTCATAAAGGACAGTGTAGCTTATAGATTATATTCTGTGCTGAGGATAAATTTACCATGTCCAAAGATAACTCTCTGTCCATACACCGATGACAGATTGATCATAAAAGCGGTCATGTTCAAGATCATGTTTGGGTAAAAAAACACTAATAGCCTATTTCACCGTAATTTCAATGTTTCTACAGACGTAACTGTGTTCAAATATGTGCTTTGTTATCGACAGTATGAATGAGGAAATGACAGAGTTAGTTGAAGTAAACCTCCTCCTGAGCACGTTAGGTTGACAGAATAAGTTGCCGGGGTTACAGACCTATAGTTTATCTTATCTCTGAAACTGAAAACCCAGAGTTTCCCTCATCTCGGGCTCAACTTACTCAGAGTTTTCACTAAACCCACTTTCTGAAACAGGGCCCAGGTTGAACAAAACACTTAAGCTGCATTCACACTGCAGGCCTTAAAGCCCAACACAGCATGCTTTGCTGTGTTGGACACACAGCATGCCATGCACAGCCCAGCTCACGCATTGTTTTTTTTATCCTGCTAGATTTTTGCCTGTGATAAATAAATACTCATTGACTGTCTGTCAAATGAGAATTGTGAAAACGCTTTACAGTGCCAGGGAACAACAAGGAATGCAATGAAAAGCACACAAAGTTGTGAACATATGTTATGAATCTGCAGGTGTCTCCCGGGGAGAATTGTGACACCGGGAGGAAATTGGGGAAGGGCAATGAAAAACAGGAGTCTCCCGTGAAAATTGGGAGGGTTGGCAAAGATCTGTTTCACATTGTGTGAATTCTGATCTGACTGTCTAGACAGAGGTCCTATTTCAAAAAATCCGACCTGTCTCTGATTTGGACCAATAAAAGATCAGATTCTATATGACTCAAGTCACAGATCTGAGTCACATATGAGCAAAAAACCCCCAGATCTGGGTCATTTTGGCATGCAGTCTGAATGCAGCTTTATACAATCCAGTGCATTCTAATACAATAACCTTACAATCAGTTCTGTTTAGCCTGTTTGCCTGTTTATCATATTTATGAGGCTTTCCTTAAGACTGTATCACAGAGATGTTGATTCAACTCTGGTAATTTTTTATGCCTTGTGGTTTTGAATTGGATTACATTATATAGAAAGGTGCTTTTAATATGCTGTCGTCTTTGCGGATGTAAATTGGGTAGGAAACACTCATGATGCGCTGTCTAATTAAAGTTCAAATTGAGTTTTCTCACATTGCTTTATTCCTTTTTATGGCCAATATAACAGAAAAAAATATTGCTCTTCATGCTCTTCATGCACGCCACTTCAAAAATCTGTAACTATTTTGAAGTGATCAGAATAGTCTTACCGTCTCATAGTCATACCACACAGCATCTGGGATATATGCCTGCACCTTGTCCACAGCCTGCAAATAAACAAAAAAAAATTCTTCATATGTGCATATTTGAACAATGATCGAAATGTTTGCTTTTGCCATTAAATACAACATTGTATGCCTCTGATTTGTGGAGTAGACATCAAAAGGTGTCAGCTTTGTGTTTTGTTTGACAGCATGCCTGTGTTTGATTTGTGTTTGCAGACAGTAACACCTGCTTTAGCTCTCAGCACCAATCCTGGCACTTTAATCTTACAAGGCTATACATGAGGAGGGAAGCTGCGATACACCACAAAGGAAGCATGGATATTTCTCGCTGCCATAAATCACTGCAACTTAAATAATAAATAAGAAGAAAAACATTACCATCAAGGAGAGTTATTTTAAAACTGCTTATCACCTGATATAAAGTTTCTACAAAGTCTCTATGACATTTCAGTCTACAGTGCTATGGTGCAACAGACGATGGAAGAGACAGCATCAAGCGACGAGTGATAGGTGACACCCTTTGATGGCTGAAGGTGGTGTACGAAGGGAGCAATCAATAGAAGAGCGCTAAGCCTTTGATAGTGTTGTCACTTCCCTGCTCTTTCTGACAGGGCAGAGGAGAGGGAGAGAGAGAGATAAAAACAGAGAACACAGCGAAAGAAAGAGCAAACCACAGGTCCTCCTCAAAACAGACCAAATTGTGAAATACACTATGTCAGCTGTGTAGGCCAAGGCCGTCTGTCAAAGGCAATGATGGCAACAACATCTCTCTCTCTCTCTTCAGCTGCATGTCCTATTTTGTGGCCTTGTGGGGCCTGATATTAGGAACAAGAATTAGGGGTGACAAGACAGCAAGAAAAAATAAACAGGCAAGAGAATAGGGAAGAAAAGATAATTAAACAGAGACAAATAAGAGCAAATTTGAAAATTAAAACTCCCACAAAGCACACGTGAAACATTGTAAAGAGTAAAATATGATAGAGACACATTGCTATAATGGCCTGCTAACGAAATTAAATTACTTGACGTCCTGTTTGGGGGCTGCATTTGCAGTTTGAGGCAGATCACCTGTCACAACCCCTGCAAAGCCTGTGGGATGACAGCCCAGGGAAATGGATGCTCCCCCTATACCTCGTTTTCTGGTGTCTGATTTGCTTGCGGCACCTATCCCTCACCATGCTGACAAATGGGAGGGGACTGCAGGACTTAGCATGGCTTCTAAACGTGATTGAGAGGGACAAGGCGTGGGCCTGTATCCTCATTTAGAGTACTGAAGCTCAGTTAGCCATAAGGTAAGATTTGATCAGGTGGGCCAAAGATTCATACTGGCAGGATGATTAGATGGTAGCTGAGGTAGATGAGAGGGGCAGATAGAAACAAGGAAAGGGGGGGGATTAAGAGATTAAGAGAATGCAGATGAGATAAGGGAGTGAACGTTTGATGAAAGGATGAGCTAAAAAGAAAAAAGGAGTAATGGGCAAGAGGAGGGATAGTGGAAGCATGAATGAAGACCAGAGGGGATGACAGAGAGAGTGCAGGAGATCTCCCCAGTTTATCACAGAGATCAAGGTTAAAGCATCGACTGATCTGAGTGATAGAGCAAGAGCATCGTTAGAGAACAGGAGAGCGATAAATAGAAAGAGACAGAGAGATGAGAATAATGAAAAAGGAAAGTCAAGGTAGGATGTGAAGGGTTGTTAAAAATCAGCCTGTGACCTTACGCGAATGGCTGACACTATCTCTTCATGTGGCCCTTCACAGCCTGATGCATCTGTATCAGATAGAATGCATTCTGTCTACCCTGACCACAGCTTAAACCACAGCACCACAGCTCAGCAGTACCCTGCCACCACAAAAGGTGAATATTCAGCCACATTGTATCTGTTATTTTGGAAATAATCCTTTTCAAGTGGTGTAGGAGAGGTCCAAAATGCTTCTCAAGCTTATGTAGATGTACTACACTTTGCTGATATGTTACTTCTATGGCAGATTAAGGTTTTCATGTCATAACACAACAGGCCATGTTTAGTAATCTGCTGTTATTTGCATACATCTTGGGATAAAAGTCCCAAACAAAATATGTAAGAGAAGATAAAAATCCTAATTTACAGTTGGACATGAGGTCAACCTTTCATAAACCCTTACACAGGTAGATTTAGGTTTCATCATCACCCTAAAGTGTGAGACACTCAATGTAAATACCTTACATTTCTTTAAACTTTGACACAAGTTGTCAATGGATAACAGTGTGTAATTCTGTGACTGTATAGACTATATTAAAGCATCCATGTGGCATTTGAGATACAGGTTTTATTTGCTAACTGGTATTCTTTCTGCCTGACCTGCACTTCAGTATGCAGAAGTGGGAGGGGAGGTTCAATATGGGGTCTTGTCAGTATTGATCAAGCAGCATGGTGCATCTTTGGTATTTTGCTCGGGTATGGCTTAACCCAAATTCTGGGCATATGAACAAATGTTACTCAAAGGCTTAAAAAATCTGTTTGAGTATGATATTTTAGAAAAATTGATTTTAAAATTTCAACTCCCTCAAGCATTGAAAAAACCCTTTGATTCCAACTGTAGATTGTATATGTAGCTATGGTGTGAATGAATAGAACAAAAGATAATGTAAAACATTAAGCTGTCAAAATGTCCCATTAAGTGAGAATTGTAGTGCTGAATGCATCCTCTGTACATGTGAGGGACTGGTTATTAGATGACCCCTCCACTATAAACCAAACTGTCCCTATGGTTTCTTACATTGCCACACAGAGATTCCAGCTGATGGCATATAGTACGCAAATGTTTGATCTAATCTCTAAAAAAGTTTATCTAACGTACTGCAAATGCATTCATTTCTGCACCATCACAAGCAGGGTCACAATGTTCCTCCTTGGAGGGACTTGCAGACATTTCCCTCTATTCAATTATGATGCAGGTCACATTGCTTTTAAAGAGGAAGGAAACGAGTGTTTGGTCATAATTGATGCCAGCCCCTAACACACCCACTGATAATGGATATCTTTGTATCCTATCCTGCTTCCAACAGCATTGAAGTTGAGCCTCTGGCCTTAAAAGGACCCATGGTAGGTGCGCTTTTGACTGCTGTTTGCCACTGTCTTGTTTGTCTTTTGATCCACAGTAACAGGCATTTGATCCTATAAAAGCCATAAGATTGGTGCAGAGTTTGTGTGAATAGTTTTACCCCCCCAGTCAGTCTCTATCAAAAACAATGACTTTGACAGCACTGGGATACCTATACTTTATGAGTTTTAAGAATGCCACTGAATTACATCCCTTCAGTTAATCTCAGGCCAATAAAATAACATTAACACATTTAACTGACTGCATTTCAATAAGATGAGAAAGAAGGCAACTTCCTGTCACTTTAACAGCTAGTTATATAGGCTAACATTATTGTTATCCTAAAGAGATTTCTCACCTGACAGTTAACTTCAATAATAGCATACTAATACACATAATACAGCCTCTAAGCATGACTCAAACTGTTGAAACATGTCCCATTACTTAACACCAGACAACCACTAAACATAACAGCTAGAGAAAAACCATGCTAGCTAGCTAATTGTTGTGTCATTTGTGGTCTGAGAAACAGTAAATTCATTCATTTAGTGCCACATTGCTATTTTCCAAACTACTTTCACTGTTCTGTAAGCGTTGTTTTCATGGGAACACAGGTGGTGAGGCTTTGGTCATAAGGGAGTGAGTGTGGTTTCCCTACCTTTAGGACAGCTCAAACCCTGAGGCACTGCAAACATAAACCCTCTACTTCTTTTATTAGAAACTTTTCCACAATCACACTGATTGAAGTTACTTTATCCCTGGCCCCACTATGAATCCAATTCGCTTTCCACTATTCTGTAATTCACAAGAGGCCATGCTAAATTGCTTATTAATCAGGCCACTTTGACATGACCGCAATCGCTGCACACATACACATGCACATGCAGGAACGCACATTTACATGTACACACAGGCGCACGTATACACACACACACACACACACACACAGACAAACATGCACAAACACACACACATACACACATACTTCTATCTACACTTCTAATCTGCTAGTAATGAGGTCACTGCTCTCATTAGAGCTGAGAGAAAAGAAGGAGGATATGAAAGACAGAAGAACGAGGGATGAGTGGAGGGGAGGGCAACAAAGAAAATCCCATGTCATGTTTTCCCAGTGGAGGTCAGGGTGTGTGTGTGTTTGTGTGTGTGCGTGCAAGTAACTCATCTGCATCATGTGCAAGACACATTTCTCTATATACTACATGTACATTTCTATGTGTTCTGTAAACTAAACTTTGTGTGCCATATGATAATGTACATGCAAGTGCATTTTGAGGAAGCACATGCATCTGAAGGACCGAGGCATGTTCACGTGTGTGTGTGTGTATTCTCATTTGATTATTTGTTTGTGTGTTGGCTGACCGGGTCCAGTACAGGTGTGATGAGCAGGTATTTTCCCCAGAGGAACTGGCGGTCCACTGTCCAGGTGGCGTTGTCAGAGTAGAATCTTGGGAATAGAATACAATCAATTAGATATATTTTTCATTGTGTTATGAATAACAAATACATATTTTAGACAATACCTGTTTGTATATTGCCACCATTCTAAGTGAGCCTTTGGGGCAATGTATTCTAACGGTGGACAAATGCTGAGTTTGAGACTATACATCGGCTATACACTTCAGCTCACCATTATGCCGTCAGGGCCCAAGCTAAGCTAAGTATCCACTGCTGTGCTGCTTGTGCTTTGATTCATGGCTAGAGACACAGCGTGTTTTGGCTCAGTACAGGCTGTGTTTGCTTGACAATGCCAGTCAGTTATATGGCTGCATTGCTGTTGGCTATGTTGGCTATTTCTCAGTCCAGCTCTCCTGCTGCTGTTCAAGATTCAATTTTTGATTGAAATCTCGGTGTATTCATGTGAAATCACTGTGTGTCCTACTTGCATTGGTATTAGTCAAAAAATTTCCGAAATGTGTCATTAATATCGTCCATATGGGCCTAATTTTATTATGTTGATCCGTGGTATCTATTGTATGTCTTTGTGTCGTGGGATGGGGACCCCTTTTCTGTATCTCTTATTGAGGTTTCTTTCATTTTTCCCCCTTTCCTCTTTTTATAGGAGTCTTTCCTTATCTAAATTGAGGGTCTTAAGACAGACGGTGTCCTATGCTGACCATTAAGGCAAATTTCTAATTTGTGATACTGGGTAAACAAAATTGACTTGACTTAGTGTCCAAAACTGGAGTTAATTGGGAGCATTTCTTTTCACTCATGCATGCTATTTTGTTGATCCCTACTGTTTACTCAAACCTTGTTTATGGTTGTTCATATAATACAACATAAAGCTAAACTCCTGCTCATTGTTATTATGACTTGCACAGAGAGGTGATGAGGCCTGACTTGCATATATGAAACATGCTTTTCGCTAGATCTTCACCTTATTTACAGTGTAGTCTAGTTGTAGACTATTTCCCTTGCTTCATGTTCATAAAAGTAAACTGCGTGAGCTACTTTACAGCTTAGAAGGACTTTGCTCACATTCAAGTTGAAGTGCAACATGCTGTTGTTTCACATAATAATTTCTGAAGTTTAGTTTATTTTTGAAGATTTTGCTTTAGTAGGGATACTGTTAGTATTCTGCAACATGTTAAATTAGATAGATCTTGATGTATGTGTTTCTCAGCTCTCTCAGAAGACACCTCCTAGCGGCTTGACTTCTGTGAGAGCTCCCTCAACCAGTGTCCATTTTCCACCAAATCTAACTGTATAACTATTCACTAAAAATGATCAATACCTTGACTTAATGCATCTCAGATTGAAGTGGTATTATAATGGCTTGACACTATACTTAGAATATTTTGACTTTATAATGACTTACTCGTGCATGACAGGGCGTACAACAGTATCCCCTGTGGTGTGGGCTTTGTAGAAGAGTGTGTAGAGGTAAGGCAGAAGTGTGTAACGTATCTTCAGGTAACGTCTAGAGCTCTCCACCAGCACTGATTCAGGGCCAAAAGCAGCTGGATCCTGGGGCTGGAGACAGGAAGATGGATTAAAGGGATGGGATTGATGAATGAGAAGAAGGGCGGAGAGAAAATAAAGATTTGTCTTTTATCCACCAGGGGGAAAAAAGATACAGGTGGGTGGATGAAGGGGAGAACTTGTTTGAATAAAGGAAAGAATGAATTGGAGGGGAAATGAGGGAAATGGAGAAAGTGAAGTGGAGGAGGAATGAAAAGCTGGTGAAAAAGGGGAGAAATATAATAATTAAAATGAAAATGAACTCCACAAAGGACTAATCTAAAAACAGAGTTTGCAAAGAGAATGAGTACAGGAGAACTTGAGAGAAAGAAAAAAAGAGAAAACATGTGTGAGAAAGAAACAGAAGTATTTAATTTCTATGATAGTGGAAAGTGAGAGGGTGATTAGCAGCTAACAGGCCGTGCTCCTCTCATCTGCCTAATCATTTATGCCCTCGGCACCTCTCAGAGTGTGAGGAGAACTGTATGTGTGTGTGTGTTTGGACTGGCCGTCATGGCTGTGTGATGAGAGCTATGATTAGGGCAAAGCAAAGGTCACACATTAGTGGAAATCATACTTCAAATTCATCATCATGTGCGCATCCTCACACACACACACACAACATTTATTACTTGACAACCCCCCTCCCCCATTCTCTACCTCAATGCTGTGCTATTTTTGCAGCAGTGATGAACATGGAAATGTCACATGGAGAATGTTGCGACAGCATAAATTTTCATGCTATTCAATGCTGGGAACCAACTTTTTCTCCCAAGCTATTTGCGTTCATCTACAATAATAGCTCAGTATGTAACATCAATATAAACTCTGTTGTAGGCTCAGCAGGAGCTTTTTCTGCATCTCTGTGACATTTGCTCTGATCTGATGTGTGGTGTTTACATTTGTAGTGTGATAGCTAAAGATAATATATGAATATCACTCTATCTTCATTATAGTTGAACTTTTATTATTATTATTATTATTATTATTATTATTATTATTGTTGTTGTTGTTGTTGTTGTTGTTGTTGTTGTTGTTGTTGTTGTTATTATTATTATTATTATTATTATTATTAATATTATTATTAATATTATTATTAATATTATTATTATTAATATTATTATTGGGAGCTGTTGTCATTGTGAATCTGGTTTGTTTCAGTCTAGAAAGATTTTAAAATACTTACCTGTAACAAATTTATTGTTAAACTGTTCCCCTAAACAATGATTGTGCAATCATATCTTAGCAACCATAACTAGACAAGGCAGGGGTGCTGTGGATTCTTCTGCACTATGAAGTGTTGTGCATGGGTCTGTAGTAAGAGCAATACTACACATATAGAATAAATGAAGAGTTTGGGTTGCTTTTGTTTGACTTTGACAATATGCTGGATGTGTGTCCACCATATGGTACATCATATTATAGTAATTTAACATAATTTAGTTTTAAAAACCCTTTCATGCATGGTTTCCACATTTGTGGAGTTATTTTAACTGTATTTTGGTATTTAGTCATTTGAGGACAGTGTCAGTTAATTGATAGCAACATTTTAACAGTAGTATCTCTAATGTTTTCCATTTATTGCTTGATGACCTCATCAATCCAAAATGGCTTAATGTTATGGCCATGTGTTAAATGCCACAGGTATATCTGTGAAAAACTGTAATTCAATCAGGAGGACAATCAAGGTAAAACAAATTGTAGTATGTACAGTAAAGTATTATTAACAAGTTTATGTTATATACGTAAGTTAAAATTGAGTTTTTATACACCAAAAACCAACTGTCCACGTATCTGGACGTCATGCAACCGTGAAGTCAGACTGCAGTAAATCTGACCTGCTAAAGGTAACCTGCTATTATCTACCTATTCTACTTTTTCAAAGATGGGATGAATTGTATTATATTATAGCAAAACAAACATTTTACAAATATATGAACATAAATAACAATGCAAACGAGCATTTTACAGCATTAAATGTCAACTTTTGACTGTGGCCTTTACAAGAAATAAGAATTTAGAAGAAGAAGTATTATACTCACATACTGTAAAGAAATCAGTTGTATCTAGAACTATCTAATCTCATACATGTTGGATGTTGATATGTTAAAACTAAGATGAT